>WOVY01010905.1:545000-774064 GCA_013436015.1 Rhipicephalus annulatus | reverse complement strand
TCGTGCTCTCTTCCCTGCCTGAGGACCTTTGCATCTTTCTTTACCTGCTTTCACAGGGTGACATTGTATTTGAAGTGAGACCCAATTCCAGATTTCTCATTTCTGGGAATCCCTTCTTTAAACTTTCGTGCAGTTGATCACCCAAGTTAGCCACCGCGTTTGACATCTTGCCTGTTGGCTCAGTAAGCTTGATTGTTGCTAAAGGTGGTGCTTTCAAAATTTGCTGGTTTACAAATATGGTCGCTGTCGTTCATTTGTATGTGTGACTAGAGGCAGCTGAGAAAATCTGCCAGCTTCTCTTCGATTTCTAATTTACTTTTTTTTCCATTCGCATGCATTTCCTTCTGTGCACTCGGGTAGGCAGACTTGCATGTTCTGCAGCCTAGATCTCAAGTGTCAGCATCAAACTGAACACAGGAAGTGAAAATTATGTGAGATCTCTTAATGAAATCTGCTGCTCCTATGTGCCACATTTCCTTTTCTTTATGTTGTTCCTAAGTAGTAAATAGTCACACTCGTTTAAGATGGTGCAAGAATATATCTCTTTTTCATTATGATCACATGTTATGCTGGTTATTCAAATTTATGCAGATGCAAAAGAGAGAGTTGGTGTCTCTGGCTATGCTTGATTCTTTAGGTAGCATTCAATGAATTTTGTAGAAATGGTGCACGGGAAATGTGTCCTCTTGGTTCTTTTTGGTGTGTAAGCATGTATATATTGTGGGGCTTATTATGATGTCTGTATAGATTTACTGCTGTTGTCCTAGGTTTAACCAAACTCTACTACTGTTACTTGTTTCGAAGAACGTCCTAATCTGCAAAGGTTTGTTTTCCTTTAACTAGGCTGCAGGTAATATGAAATGGCTGGAAAGCTGGGCATGCACGTAAAATGTAAACCGCTGCACAAAGATTCATTGATGCTTTTGATGTCTTCTCAATTTAGAGCTGGAGAGCTCTTTGGACTGTTTGATGAAACCCTTGCAGTAGCTGTATTCATTTGTGCTGAATTTGTGTGACTTTTTTTTTTTTTCTACTTTGTTGAAAATGTGCATTGTCATTCTTTATGAAAGAGAACCCACGGCCGCCTGACCTGCTCTCTACAACGGCTGCCTACAGTATCTTGCAGCTCTTGTCCAGGGGCCATAACTCGTTGTTTTGTTTGCCAATAGATGACGCCAAAAGTCAGCGTCTTTTCTTTTGCTGTCGGTTGATGATGATCCTGTAGGCAGCCGCCGCAGAGTGCAGGCCATGCGCGCATGTATTCCCTTTCATAAAGGATGACAGTGTACAGCATTGTAAGGTTTCATGAAGCAAAAAGGCAAGCCTTCTAAACATTGGCACTAGTAGAATAAGTTGTACAGCACACAGTTCCTATTCTATTTGTGTCTACATTTGGCATGTGTGCCTCACATTACTGCTTTCTTCCTCATTACAGAGATCAACTTTATAATCGGGAAACAAAATTGCAGTTCTTTGTAAATTTTTTGTTGTAGAAGACAACCCCTGTGTAATAAAAAAAAAATTAAAATCTGTTATTATAAAAGGATTTCCTAAAGGTAGCGTTCTAGTCTGTCGAAAGCCATTTTTTTAATATCATTATTATCTTCCAACTTTGGTCTCTCTTTCTCTCTCACTTCAATGTATGCTGTATAGGCCATGCCATACATTCCAAATCATTCTGACACACCAATATTTCTGACAGTCTTTTGGCATCATGACAGACATTCTTCATACTTTAAAATTTGGGTAATTGGATTATTCTAACTGCTGATATATATTCACAGATGTCATTTCCAATTAAAAGAAAAGGCGCAAAATCTTCGTATTGTAGCAAAATAATGCCTGCTGCTTCATTTAGCACATCATGAACTGTACGGAGTACGAATTTTGTTACTTCATATTAACAATGTGTCCCAACAAAAGAAAATAGTGTAATAAATTGGTTTTTTCTTGACATAATTCATAAGTGTCACATGTTGCGAGGGTTCTTTGAAATAATTTTCATGTTTCTATATGGAAGCACCTGACATCTGTTTGCAAACATATAAGCGCAGTGCTCAAGTATGTTCCAGTTTTTTTATTCAGGAAAGTTCATGTTTTCAGGATATGTTTGCATTCTTTTTTATGTCCAACATGGATTGAGAAAATTAGAAACCTAGTATACAAGCATATGTTCACACTTTCACACTTCAGGGCAGATGCTACTCAAAAAAGAAAGTGTTTTAGTCTGTAGCCAAGTGCAATGAAATGTTCGCTGTTTACACATATATCTTTGCTGATTTCAAATATGCAATCAGTTGTATAGTAAGTTGCATAGTTTTTCTTTGTACCATGACAAAGCATAACATATAGCTCTTTTTGGACGCATTGTTTCTGCCACTAAACTCACATTGTTATGAACTGTTAATGACTAATATTGCTACACGTGAACTGTAGAATGCAAATAACTATCAAGAAAGTTTGTATAAGAAATTTTAATGAATGAGCAGAGTTGCAATGTGAGAGTCATCAAATGCTCAGGCCACAGTAATTGCTTACTTCATATTAATTATATAAATGATATGAGTTTTTAAAGGTGATAATTGTACTCTACACATGTTAAGGAACATGTGTAAGCTACCTCAAGTTAAGTTACAACCTTGAATTTTCTTGTCATGAAAGTAGAGAAACTAAACTGGTGAAAGCAGATAGAAACTAAAAAGTATGTAATTTAAAAAAAAACATTTTTGAGTAGCATCTCCTCTTAAGCACCTGAAACGTGGGGCCAGTGTTTGAGGTGCGGCATTTGAATACTAGGTCTCAGAGTGGCCATTATATAATCATCTCGGTACGAATAAAAAAGCTCTAAAAGTACTGATGACACGTCTGTCCTTTCGCATTGTGTTCCACATTATTATCACTCGCTCTTTGTTTTTCAGGTTCACAATCTCTATGTCGTAACTTCTTATTGGGCTGGTGCTTCAGGGAACCTTCCTGAGCTCGCATGACACTCGAAGGCAATCTTTTGCTTGACCGACAAATACTTCTCAAGTGTCCAGCCGGCCACACCTTCACAAGAGCACCGCAAAATAACGGACTGCGAAGGCAACAGTTCGTGAGAGTTGTTTCCTGCTCCCCTGCTGTTTACATCTCGCCAACCAAAATGCGAGAGGTGTCTTGTGCGAAAAAATATGCTGATCAGTGGCAGAGGCAACGTGTGTGGACACGCTAGCACCTTTGCATATCTAGTCCAATATTGTGGGAGCACACCTGTGTTCACCCTCGAACTGTCATTGAAAGACATGAGCAGAGGTCGCTCAGCATTGTGCTTTTTGCGTCCGGGATACGGAGAGTTGCGCGAAGAGTGTTAGCTAGACAGGATGTATCGAGTTTCGTCCGAGGATGCCATGTGTATAATTTGAATTCTGCAGAATACCTATTATGGGTTACGTTGTTACATGTGTATACATAAGCGAATAAATGCGTTGATTGAAGGTGTACTGAGGCTTCTATTACTGCATCAAACGCACGCATATACTTATATCTTTAGGTAAGCAGTCTTGAGGTCTGCAATTGATATGATATCAAATGTTTTCCTCTTTCCTTTCTTTAGTGTTTCATAACTGCTGATTTACTAGAACAGACAAGAAAATCGAGGTAAGTATAGAGAATGTTATTTTCACTAATTATAATGTGAACCTGAAGTGAGTAAGGATGACTTGCCACTGGCAAGGACCGAACTTGCATCCTTCACATAACACATCTGATGCTCTACCAACTGAGCTACAACAGTGGTCATCCGCTGCCCTCTTTATGGTGTTCACATATAGGCGTTGAATCCTAGGAGTGTTAGTCGGTGCCATTAGTAGCCATGGCAGCAAGTGGCGGAACAGTCTTCTTCTGCCTGGAGAAAGAAAAGTGTTCCACACATAGCAGTTCCACACAAAGGGCACATAGCAACTCACAATACCACTTATCACTTGGACATAACTGCACAAGCATGGCACAGCAAGGCAAAAACCACTTTTGCACTACCCGTGCCTATTAATGCGATAAGTTAAAGGGACACTAAAGGCAACTATTAAGTCTACGTTGATTATTGGAATGGTGGTCCATAAACCTCGTAGTGTTATGTGTGTGCCAAGGAAGAGCCTATTTTGAAATAAAATCGCATTTTAGTGGTCCGCATCAGGTTTAGCGCACTTCAAGTTACCTGCCTCTAGAAGGGGACTGCCCAGACCGGCTCATGTCACTGTCGTCGTGCACAGCATTGCCCGGCTTATTGCACTAGTAGCAGTAGACCAAAAGCAGCAGGAGCCACAGCAGCAACAACAGCCATTCATCAATTTTCCCGCCATCAGCTTCGAGATTGCAGACAGTTTTCGTTTCAACTGCACTCTGCTAGATAGCACCACCTGTCCCGTGTAACCACGCGAAAATGACATTTTTGAACCACTGGAGCCATTCCCCATAGTAAAGTCCGGCGGTTCTTTTTCTCATGAACAAAACAGAAATGAACAAGCAGTATTTTATTGCATCTCTCGATGCATGGAAGGTTTCTTTATTTAGTTAGTGCAGCTAAATCGATTACTAGTGATTAATTGTACGCAGTCCGTCTGATGTCATCGGGATAATTTTGAGAGAGTCCTACTGCAGCGCTTGTATTCTTGTGCATTTACCTTAATTTTTCAGTAAGTAGGGCACTGTTGTAGATGATGTTGTCGTTTTAGATGTTGTCATACATTGAGCTTGCACTCCGACGTAAATTTTCATTTGACTTTAGTGTCCCTTTGAAGAGCCCGTTTCGCAGAATTTCGGTATTGGCGTCGTTGGTTGTGAGGGAAAAATCATTGTGTGCGTTACTGAAAAATCGAGAACGATGCAAATAAAATAAATAAATGAGAAAAATTCTGGAGCAAAGGAAGGACTGAACCAGGGTTGTTTGCGTCCAAGTGGGGACCAAGCCTAGGGTCATTTGCGTGGCAAGTGGATTATACTACCACACGGCCATGCCTCTGCTTGTGAAAACAACTTACTCTGCTTGGAAATGCAGTGAAGTAGCTTTCAAGCTTCATAAGCACATGCATCCTGTATACATGCTTCGCAATGCAACATGAAATATCGCAGTAATAATGCGTGTCACATGCGTCCATTGCCAACAGGTGCCAGAACATGCGATTATCATAAGGGCTTCCTAGTTGAAAGCTCGAACCCCGCTTACTAAAGAAACACACGCAACTGCACCTGTTTCCTTAGGACACGTAGTTGGTGCATAGCAAATTTGAAAAGCTTTCATCCATTAAGTGTTTGAGTAGTAGCACTAAACAAGATGTCGCTATGGCGTTCAAGTCCTGAAGGCGAAGCTTTAGGGTCTTCTAACTTTATTTTTAAGGTTAATGTCTAGAAGTCTGTCGGGTAGTTCACTGAAATTATACATTTTATTATGGCTAATTAGAAAATAAGTAATTAGATGTACTGAGTACCTTACTAAATCAACAGGGCTGGCACCCAAAAGGCTCACAGATGGCGCAAGTTGTGTCCTATGTGTACAATTTTGATTAATAAAGCACTGCTGTACTTAATCATGACGTTTTAGGCATCCTTGAGTATCTACCTTTCACCCTGACATAATTTACAATTTGCCTATAGTGTCTCGTAACTAAGTAGTTGTTAAGTCCTCAAACTTGTTTGACTGAAACTTTGCATTTGAGCTAGAAAATTCTGAAGTCGCACCAGCCGCTCATTAAGTGAGGCATACAAAACATCTTTGTGACTCAATGCAGTGATTAAAATTTGTAAGTTTACGTACATATTGTCATTAATTTAATATTTACGGCCTTGTGTGTAGAGATGAAGGAAGAATATCCCTGCATAGTAGCAAGGGCACGGGCTGCGTTATTCACTGTTTTTTAAGTTAGGGTAGGATGCTGGATAAGACCATAGGGTGGTTGTCTTGTACAGCTGAAACAGGATATATTGAATTGTTGGGGATGACAAAACAGTTATAAAGTGCATAATGAATTCAATATGTAAAGGTAAAGTACTACTTTACATGCCAAAAATGTATTTAGGGGAATTTCACAACTGTTAATACTAACAATAATTTTTAATATCAGAGTTCCATGCATGTGGGGTTCTCCATATCCTAGTTTCCTCACTTGCTTGAGTGGGCATAAATCGTAACTCTGCAATAATTTGTATTTCCATACTTGCTTCCTTTCTTCTGCAACTAAAGGCACATATTGCTACACTGGGTTTTCCGGTGTCTCAATAACTGGCTTGTGCACTCAAGGGTACACAACCAAAGGGAGCAAAAGTAATCTGAAAAATAAAACCTTCTGCAAATTGCAGTACACTTTCGCTGAACGAAACCTGAAGGTCCAGGAAAATGTATTCTGCTTTACAGGAGTTCCATTTACTGGAAGATAAACATGGGTACAGAATTCAATTACAAAAGCAATTGTATTGGAGGCAATCGTTCCACTAAGCAGCAGTTCGTTTAAGAAATTTCTGATAGTGTATAAGTATACAGAGCAAAATCTGGTAGTACTCATTCAGAAATGAATTAACTCAATTAATACAGATACACATGCTACAATCAGTAACGTTTACAGGTTAACCTGTCATATCCCTCGGTGAATACATATGACGAAGGCATATGTATTCACCGAGCCCTGATTACCAACCAGGATTGTGGCAAATATTCTGTAACATAGCAGCAGCAATGGCATAACAGAATAAAATGAACTGTGTCTGCCTAATTGCAAAATGAACAGAAGTACTCAATGTGAAACCAGATTTTCAAAGGCAAGAATTTATATGTGGAATGTAGTATCCACTCCCTATAAAGAGCTATTGTGGAACATCAGGAGTCACGGTGAGCACAGAAGTTCTTGAATAAGGACACTTTGGAAGGCACATTGCAGTTCAGACTTATCGCATGGGTAGTGACATTTACATGAAATGGGATGAGTGGCATGTTGAAAGTAAAGTGTAGTGCACTCAGACCTGTCTATAGTGTTGCTTTGTTTTTGATCTAAAGGGTAGATACCGTGCAATACAATATTATTCGGTTCATGAGGTTATATTAGAGGTTTTTGCATATTGTTTCCTTTGAACATAAAATGAAGCATAGTAATGGTTCTTGGAGGCCTTAGCAACAAGATGACAAAAGTACAGGCCATTTCTAACCTCAGAACGATTCTTTTGAAGGATAACAGCACTACCAATTCAGGACCATTAAGATTAATAACACAGAGCAGAAAAGTTTCACCAGAAAAATTCTAATAATTTAACAAGAATGCAGCCAATGAATGCTTCAATTTTGTTGCTGTCAACTAATTCATGTGGGGGTCTGTGTTTGTGATTCGTTAATGAGACTAGCACTTTTTCTCATGTGAGCAAGTTATTTCTTCACGCTACCGAAATTGCCGTACTTGGAGCCAGAAGATGCCCAGCAAGTTAGGAAAAGTGAGAAAAAATACACCTTTCAGTGGCATCTGCCACAACCTATACGTTTATAAGTGAAAATTATTCACGTCAATAATAATGTCATCTAAAGGATATCCTACAGAGTTTCAGCTAATTTTACTAAGTGCTTGTGACCAGGATACAAAAAAAAGTGAAATCTGCATGTTTACATTAACATTTAGGTCCTGTTTCCAGCACAAAATTTAAATGTTTAGTCCAATTTTCTAGTCTAAAATGTACCTCAAAGAATTATTTAGCAGTCTAAGTTGATTTCGCTTCATTAACTAACTTTCACTCCAGTATACTTTTAAAAACAATGGTGTCTTAATGGTGCATATCTATCCAGTTGAAACAACACTGTACATACTTCTGGCAACACCTTGGCAATGCCACTATGGCAAATGAGGATTTAAAGCATTTGTTTATTTTACAAGCTCTTTAGCCGAATAGGTGTTGAAATGCGAACAGTATTAGACAGAACACTTCTGATCACAATGGGGCTTGATCCAGATCAAATGTCCTGATCACGATTGACCCCATTACACAAGCTGCAGATGGAAGCCAATCAATTAATGAAATCAGATTCTTACCAGGCTCGATTAAAATTAGCAGCCCACAGCATAGAACTGCTATTGTACAAGTGTACGCCAGTGCGTATTTCCTCACCTAACTGTGCCCCAAACATTTTCTCTCACTCGAGAAGAATTGAAGAGCATTGCCCCCTACCACAATCCGCAGCAAAAGAAATGAGATTTCTCCTGTTTTCTATATGGACCTTGCACGCCAAAATAAGCACATATCCTGCATGCAAACCTCAGCCTCAAACAATAATTTGCTGATTTTTGAGCGAATTATGCACATGAACATGTGGTATGTCCAAGTTTTTCCATTACCTATTAACAAACTCTGTGCAAGCTTTTTTTTTTTTCATTGCACTTCATACAGATATCTTTTTTTAAGCACTTCCTTTCCTTCAAATGTTTGTACTTAGTTCTATTCTCAGCAGTCTAACTGCACGCCACAAATTGTGGAACAGAACGCAGGTACTGCAGATCACCACAGCATTTGCTCCCGCACATTACATATTAGTTTATCTTTAAGAAATGCTAAAAGGGCCATATTACTGGATGTTGTGCAGAGTTGTACATAACATGTGAAGAACCCGGGTAGGCCCCATACATCTCATGCAATATCAGTCATTTTGAGGTTCCGTTTTCTCAGTGACTATCAAAGGATATTCACATAATCTATATGCCACTTTTCCCCCCAATTTTCCGCTAACAGATATAGACTTATTAAACCTGTCTAATATTAAAACTTTCTTGAATCTTTTGCCACTAGGACCTAAAGTTTGAGTTATTTGGCATATATGAAAATTTGTCTCACAAAAAAAATTAGAAAAGGCATAATTTCAATTTTTTATTTCAGTAGCTTTATGCATTTATGCAGAATACAAGAAAAAATAATCAACTGGTTATCTTGAAATCCATCAAAAAAAAAGTGGTTTGGGGATAATAGAGTTTCTAAGATAGAAAAGAACTGAAAAGGGAACATACTTAATCACAAACACCATTTAACTACTTTATTTTATAGCTACAAGCTTGCTAAATAATTCCAAAGTAAATTTTTTATTTTTTGAGCCTCTCATATTGCTTTACTTGCTTCACTAGAGAGCTGTTATGCAGCTCTACCTACAATGTATCGTTGAGTGTGGTCGACCTTCTCCAGCAAATTGACCAGGCTTCAAGCCTATTTCAGAATTTTGATTGGCTCATATGATGCTACCATTATTAAAACCAAGAACAATATCCAATGTCACAATCCTTAAGGCTCTCAACTTAAAAACAACAAAGACTTTGCAATGCAATTACCATTAACTCACCACTTGCACAGGGTAGTTTTTATGTGACATTTGGTCTAACTACATTATAAATATTACTCATGTTGATTAGAGCAGCACTGTTGTGATTTCGCACGTGATTTGCCATGAAGGATGCCGAAAAGGCCAAGAGGTTCAATAATGAAGAGCTTGCTTGTCTAGCGTTCAATGGTTCAGTATGTCACTGGCATTTATTTTCAAAAGAACTGCACGGGTTGTTGCAACAATTATCTTTACCTTCAGCATCTAAACTTATCAACAAGCACTAGGTGTAACAAAACTAGGAACTATAAGTGTTCAAACCAATGCACTCCGACGTTGAAGTGCAATTATAAAAGCGCACAGAGTCTGCAGACTGCCTTGGAAGTTACCAGACAATTTTCTAGACAAGTTGACTTGAGACAAGAATTTTGGCTGTTGTATATGAAGTTTTATTAGAAAAATAGGCCATTAACACAGAGCCCATACAAGAGGCTTGCCCCTGGATGTGTTTTCAATCACTACTTGCGTTAGGAAAACCTGGTTTGAGCCACAGAAAATTATGTTTAAGAAAAGCATGAATTTGGAAAATATACACACAGGGAAGACCCTTCCCAAATTGTAACAATAAAAAATTGTTTTAAAATTTTTCCTTGTGGCCTTAAGTGTAATCAATTTATCAAAACAGTAATGTTCTAGGCAATTAAATTATATTTCCTCGCAGTCGAGTACCAGCGATCAACTTATCTCTTTACAAAATTCAGTTGCAACCAGTCTTCTGTAGCACCCCTCTTCAGAAAAAATGTGACCACTCAGTAGGGAACCTCATTTTGACAGAGCCCATTTTTTTTGCCTCTTCCTTGGCCTCACTTCCAATGCCTCACCTGAGCATCAGCAACAGCGAAGTGCAATGCTTCCTAGAAGACATGGACACTGGCATCGAAGCCCTGGGCAACTATGGGCTTGTGTGGAAGGTATTCCTCACGAAGTTTCATACAATTATTGTATGAAACTCTTATGGTGTTCCTACTTTCCGATGCCACTCTTCCCTACAGCAGGCATCGAGTGTTCGGTATATTAGCAGACCTCGATGAGACAACTTGAAAAAAGAAAACTCATGTTGGAGGTGAACTTTCAAAACTATCATAGAAGCTACAGTAAGCTTCCAGCCTTCTACCATGCAAGTCACAGTTTGTTGTTCGAGTAAACTTGTGCTATGGCAATAAAATTTTGAAGCAACACAAAAGTAATCCATTTCATTTCTGCAATTTGTTATTTTTCTAAAGTTGTAATTGACAACTGTCATTACATTTCAAAGAAAGTAATTGCCGATTTTCTTGAACATGTACAAGTCTGGTGCACGGCACCCTCAGAGTTTTAAAGCTCTTACTGCGTACAGCAGACTTAGTTGCAATTATCTTAGTGCACTAGACTCTGAAACCACTAAACCTTCATTTTTGTTATCCATACCTTGTACAGTGCCACAACATACCAAAAACACTAGAAGCATGAGAAATGTCAAAATGAGCTTAAACAGATAAGTTCATCCAAAATAAGTGAATTGTAATGCAATACTGCAATATCATCGTCATCAACCCGACTACGTCCACTGCAGGACAAAGACCTATCCAATGTTCCGCTAGTTAACCCGGTCCTGTGCTTGCTGCTGCCAATTTATACCTGCAAACTTCTTAACCTCATCTGCCTACCTAACCTTCAGTCACCCCCTAACTCGCTTGCCTTCTCTGGGAATCCAGTCAATTACCCTTAATGACCAGCTGTTATCCTGTTTACGCTCTACATGTCCGTTTTCTTGATTTCAACTATGATATCCCTAACCCCCGTTTGTTCCCTAATCCACTCTGCTCTCTTCTTGTCTCTTAAGGTTACACCTACCATTTTTCTTTCCATTGCTCACAGCGTCGTCCTTAATTTAAGCTGAACCCTCTTTGTAAGTCTCCAGGTTTCTGCTCCGTAGCTCAGTACCGGCAGGATACTGTGGTTATATACCTTCCTTTTGAGGGATAGTGGCAGTCCACCTGTCATAATTTGAGAGTGCATGTTAAATGTGCTCCACTGCAATATAACTTAACACTAGTCATGTGGTTGCCCAACACATGTACACAAGTATGCAATTGATGGCACTATTTGATAAATGTAATGCTAGTGCCACAATTCTGAATGTTAACTACAAGACGTGCATGGACCCCTGTTCCATGGCTAAACAGCCGTGATCCCAGAATAAAAACAAAAATGTCGCCAAGAAAAAGGTTTTTATTTGTTATGGAACAAATAGCTGGAAGAAATCAAGGAAACAACAAAAAAGATGTGTGTTGCATGCACAAGGAAAAAAAAGACTCGTGAACTGTGATAGCCACGTTACAGTTTCACAATGTGTAAGAGGGTGAATGAAAGAAAGTGACAATACACAAGGCAAATTTTTTGAACATTTTTGGCAGTTTATCCATTTTTTTTTACATTTTCTGAAGTTTATGAGCAAGGAATTGCAGACATGTCCAGCTAGTCTAGCACAGGAAGAAGCTAGTCCCACAAGCGAGGTCGTGAACATTTTTTCTGACAGTGCATACATGCTATCTTTGCAATCTAAAAGGCTAACTTACACCCTAGAACACTGCCTTGGTCCCAAATAAACATCTACATTAAGCCTTTCAGAACTATTCAGTGTCGAACAACAAGGACACATTTCTTACTAGAAAGAATAAAGTTGAATGGAATCGCGCCGCCATGCCTAGGCCACGTTGGGAGCTAAACAGGTAACAAAATTCTGGCTTTTGACGAACTGAACACTCGCTTGTGGTTTCTAAGCTCTAAGTTTAACGCGCGGTCTCCGAAAATGCCCACCCCGAACAACGTCCCAATACTGAATTGGCCGCCTAACCCGAGAGAATTTAGCCCCCGCAACTTTGAAGCCCCTTTTCTCGTCGCTAATGCTTGAACACGCAAAAGGTTACACGCTTTGGATCTCCTCCCCGAAGAAGTTGCAGAAAAAGGAACAAAACGAAGAAACTGTTGGTGCAGCAGTAGAGCCAGGAAGGACGCTGGGTTACTGGTGGTGTCCCACGTCTCACTCGATGGCGTAGGCCATGTAGAGGAGCCCTTCAGGAGTTGACTGCGGCACGAGTGGATGTCCCGGGGCAAGTGCAGTGAAGCCCAGGAACATGAACGTGCGCACGATGCCAGCTGCAAGGATCAAAATGCACCGTGAGGCAACTTAAATAGAAACAAACCACCATAGAAAGACTGCTCGATGCAAAAAACCACTGCAATGCAAGACAACACGCGCCTCTGCTTGCACACAATGGCTTGCTTAGGAAGTTGCAAGTTATTCTGAACCTGCTGCTCATTAGGGGATCGAGCAGCATGCCACCATGCCAGCAACAAGAGTGAACAAAAGCTTAGGAGAGATTACCTATGCAACTTTGTTAAGTTGAATACATATCAAACACTGAACTTTCACTGGTTATTGAATTCACTGAATCTGCAAAGCAATTCCTTTCCTACTTTCATGGCACTGTACAGCACTCTTATTTACTTGATTATGTTCAGGCTTCAGTATACATAAATATAATTTTAGTGGTGTGTTCTTGCATTCACTTGCATCAAGTGAAGCTGCTACGGCACTATGGGAGACTCCAAAAAAGGATTGTAATGAGGACCTCTGTCGGTGCGGTCCTTGTTGAAGAAGACCAGGACATGGGTGCAACCCAGCTGCTCTTCGGCAAACTCGAGCAGTGTGACAAAAGCCTCGCGGGAGCCATCGGGCAGCACGCAGGACGGCAGCTGCACGTACAGCCGGCCCTGGCACAGCACGGTTTCCCAGTTGACCTCTGTCTGCTCCGTCAGACGGCAGCGGAACGTCAGCCGCACCGCTTCCTCGCTCCACTGCCGCGAAAACAGCTCTCCTCCCTTCTGCTGAAAAGAAAGGCAGCACACTTCAGCCGCTCCACGAGTAGCTTAGCGGTCTGGGCTAGTTGGCAATCGTTAAGGTATGAGGCCAAGTGACTTTTTTTTAAAAGCAATAGTCACTAGTCTGCAATGTGAAGCAGATCTTTTTAGGCATATTTGAGGGTTATAAAGCAAGTAATAGCCTATGTTCAATTTTTATAATTAAAAATTGAATGAGAAGTATGCCTTGCACAAACTCGACACAAGTTCGAATTTTTAATGTTTGTTGCCAGTTCCATCATGGACCTTACCATAGTGGGCTCTCTAGCTTCGTACTTGGCTTCGTACCTTGAAACCACCCATTTTTGCACCAAATCAAAGTGAAGAACACAAAAAGCAAATGTGGACACAAAAATGCATTTACACTTTTGCACACTTAATCTTTGCATCCTCTTTGAACGATATGGTACAAAAAAAAAAAAAAACATGAATCGCTGTACAAGTGTACTATGCCGGCGAATGTTAGTGCAGCCTAGTGCAGCAAAGCCCTTAATAGATAACTCCGTCAAACTTGTGGAATATGTCCATTGCACCATTATGTTAGGCAGCTGCTCTAGAACCATTTACAATTGGCACTAGAGTTGAAACCTTGATCAGAAAGACAAAGCTACATAAATCGCTGCATTGACAACCTGTCACTGGTTAAAAAATGCAAATTGACTTATCCGTTAGTTATTTTTCAGCACAAGTTTGCAGTTGCAACATGTATACCCTAGATTGCCTAACCAATATGTGCTGCACAACAACCTATTGCATATACTCCCACTTAAGTACTTTCATGTCAAATTATACTGTAGCTTCTAGTACAAAAATTAGCCCACAGCTAAGTAAGCCTGCAAAACAGTGACTGGTTATTTCAACTGAAAACCTTCAGTGTTAGCGACTTACTGAAGCCATAGCATGTGTTCTATCAATGCAAGGAGCACATGCCCTAGACAGAATCGGTGCAGCTACCAAAGCTAGTGAGAAGAAACCGGAAACCTTGCAACATTTACATCGAACACAAATATGTGTGTATAAATTGTGTCTCAAGCAACATATCTTCAACTATTGACAAAAATTTAAGTACATTTGAAGTCAACTTTGCCACATCCAACCTCGTCAAAGGCTAGCAATGAAGACAACAGCAGCATGCCACATAGCCAGCACACATCATACATGACAGGGTGCTTACTCGAACATGGGAGTTGTCCACAGGGGGCGCTTTCAGAGACCCCACGCCGCTGCCTCCTGTGCTTGACAGCGACACGTCGGCGGCATGGGGCGCATCAGGAGCACCACAGAGGCCCAGCACCCAGAGAGATACAGTAGTGGCGCAGCAGCGTCCTGCACAACATTTGTTAGTGTTATTAGAGGCAATAGTTGGCACTGCAATCACGTTTACCCACACGTCCAACTGTAGGAAACTAAATAGATAGAAGCAGGAAGCCAACGTCGACAACGATTGGTATGCACCTGATTTCGATACATCACAACTTTTTAAAACAACGTAGCAAATATTTGAACAAGTCCTGTGCCGCTTTAGGTAAGATGCTGTAAACTGCACTGCCAGTTCCCATCGAACTCCCTGCGACATTCCGTAAATCAAAACTGGCAAAGTCATTTGGAGACACAGCCACTAAAGGCAGAATCCTGTCACAATTATGCTTGGAACGAACTGAAGTAGGCCCGTTTGATGCCAATGTGACAAAATTACAATATATTACCATAAAGCAAACCTCCACAGTTCAGGTAAAGCAACATTTTAAACAAGATATTAAAGTAAATAGCACCATATATACATAAATATCGAAAGAAAGACAGGCCAACGCCGCATGTATCCTTTTCCTCTCGCTTCCACTGTAGTTGGTAAACATTTCAGCCGACTTCACGGCCTTGAAGCGACGACTGGCAGCGTCATGTCCTCACCGCGTCACTAATCCGTTCATCTTAAAAAAAAAAAAAATGTCGCGCTCCTCCCAGCAAACAAAAACTAGCTAATTAGGCCATAACACCTATAATGAGACACTAATTAACAATACTCCCGAGTGTTAAGGCGAACAGCCCACAATTAAAATCAAACGAAGTGAGGTCGTGGGCAGGAGAGGGCCACGAGTAAATCCGCATCTCCCCCGTTAACAAAATTCCCAAGTTTATTTCATTTTTGTCCATTGTGTACTATAAGAAAAAATACACATACAATACACCTTACGCTACAGACACGCGGGCACTTGAGCGAGGAGGCAAGCCTGTTTAACGGCGAACTGCACATGCATCGGGCAACAAGTCGGTGTTTTCATAAGACCACCGAAAGTTAATTTTTGCGAGCGGTTTTCGTATCGCTTGCTATCATACGGTTTTGTGCGGACGAGGCTAAACTAGGTCACCGCATCAGTACGCAGCCGAATGAGACATAAGAAATAAAGAAGGTGGTGGGAGAGGGCGCAGTTGCGCCGATATGGCAGCCGACGGGAAGTTTCTGGGAGGTTCGGCGGTCACGGGACAACAAAAGGTCCGCGATAAATATCCCCTCGAGGGGCTGCTCATTAAAACGACAGTGCTAACGCGAATGGCATGCTGCCTCCGTGCGAGCCCCGGGCGCCACATTGTGGAAGCGCACGAATTTTCGAGCGAAAAAAAAAAATTGCGATTTAAAGCGCAAGAATTAATCGCACGTCTGTCCCGTTTTCGCAGCCCCGCTATTGCGGAACTCTGGGTTACAAAACGTATAAACACAACGCAAGAAATGTCGGCGAGACAACCCCCAAGCATGCACGCGGCTAAGCGCTGCATAGGCAACACGCCTCCCTCGTCGAAGATAAACGCTGCAACGAAAAAACTTCGAGTAGGGCGATATCGGGGTCCGTCACGCTCAGTAGTTAGGCTTAGCCTGGCGAAACGAGGAACAAGTTCACTGTAAACACATCGCGGTCGAAACCGGCAGCTGACGCAAGAGAAGAAAAAAAGAAACGTCGTGACCCCTACCTCATCGTGTTGTCCGGACAGCTACTACTAAAATTACTACTAACACCTGGCATGGCGAACTCTTTACTACTTAAACTTGATAAGGCTATCTCAGCCGTACGATTCATACCGCCCCAAAGGGTGGCGTGGATGCAAACTACGCTCTCCCCTTCAGCGACCTCCGCATTTATAGCACCGCAAGAGTGACGTCACTGATAGCGCGCGCCTCCTGGTGCTGAATATTTGGGCGTGCAGAATCGTCGGTGCGACGAATGCAGTTTCGTTTTCGGCGCTTCTTCCGCGCAGCTGAGTGGCATTTTTTCCTTTCATTTTTTTCTTTGTTCTCCAATGTTCGTTCCGTTTTTGGAGGAGCATCGCTCTAGGGCAAGGTTGGGCAATGCGCCCATCCCGTTCGTTGACCGGAACACTGGTCGAGGAAAGAGAGCTTGGTCGTCTCTTCCCCGCAAGGACGAATAAAGTGGTCCAAGTAAACAAAACACCCTCTCAGGTCAATGCAGAACAACGCGTGGCTGTTACGCTGGCTAGGTCAAGAGCCTTCTATGTCTCTCCTCGAGTGGTTGTGTAATGACGCTCGCAGAAAAGGCTTCAGCTGCTTCGAGTAACATCTGTGCCGCCGAGTAAAACGCTGCGCACGTTGCTGCCGATTATGTAGTGATGATGTATGTTGAGCTGTGGTTTCGGCTTCTACCTGGGACAAGTAGTTTTGTTTTTTTCGTACACTTTAGTGATAATTACTTCACTAAACTGAAGACTAGAACCGACGCCCCATAACCTTTCCTTGGCTTCATTATGCTTAACAAGGAAACGACCAGCCCCTCAGTCCACTTTAGTTCCCTCTTTCATTTACTACTACTACTACTACTACTACTACTACTACTACTACTACTACTACTACTACTACTACTACTACTACTACCATAAGCCTGCGCATGGTTTCACTTCAGGTGGAGAGCGAAGGAGCGAAGGCTCGTTGCAGCACCCCCAACCCTCCCTATCATGTCAATGTATGGGGCTGACTTGCACTCCCCCCCTCGCCCCCTGCAACCCCCTTGCGCACGCCCTATGACCACAACTACTATTAATTTCTTCTACTACTCCCTGCTACATTTCTCGTTTCGATACTACTATACTACTACTACTATTGCTTATGGTGGTTGCAGTAAAAGTAGTATCTAGTGGTAGTAGTACCAGCAGTAGTAGCTATTACTAGACGCAATTCCAGTAGCAGTAATAATATTAGTACTTATCTGCTAGTACTACCCTATCTCTATGGCGGATAGTGCTTGCTGCTACGACTGCAGCAAACATAAAAAAATAACTGTCCTTTATATCAAATACGTCACGTTCCGTAACTTATCTATATATGTTACCAATGCACATCAGGTCTTACCGGGCGATATTCGAGTAGATTTAGAAAACAGCATTATATGGTAACTGGCCTGCAATATTCTACAGAAATTGCAGGATATCAATACGTTAAAAAATAACAAAGATAAATGTTTATTAAGATTGCTGAACTCTGCAACAGAAGCAGATATCGCGGCTCTGTAAGCCCTATATCTTATGCGTTCATATGAGTTATGTCCACTCAAGATATTTTGCACAGGTATACATCTTATAGATCTGGATGTCCTATTTTTCTTCCCCAAGAGACGTACTGCCCCACCACGGCAGTCTAGTGGTTAAGGTACTCGGCTGCTGACTTGCAGGTCGCGGGATCAAATCCCGGCTAAGGTGGTTGCATTTCCGATTGAGGCGGAAATGGTGTAGGCCCGTGTGCTCAGATATGGGAGCACGTTACAGAACCCCAGGCGGTCGAAATTTCCGGAGCCCTCCGCTACGGCGTCTCTCATAATCATACGGTGGTTTTGGGACGTTAAACCCACATATCGATAATCAATCCCCAAGAGACAATTTCAAGCTTCGTATGTACTACTGCTTCCATTTACACAAATTTCAATTATTCTCCCTATGAACGCGTGGCCTATATTAAGTATGCGTGTTCGCAGTAGATGCGGTCCGAGCTTTTTGATTATGCAATTTAATGTAGGCAACAAGCTTGTCCCAGTTGTTTCGGAGTAATCTAATTTCTCCAACCACCCTCGTGTATCTGTTGAGATAAGGGCTTGCTGAGATTTTGCACTCCTTTTCTCTTACCGATCCACACCTTTGTAGTAGCACTTCAGGCTTGGCCTTGTAAGGTTACACTCTCCTTATACCGTTAAACCATCTCCTCACTCGCAAGAGCAAGCTCATATTATAAAATCGAAAATTGCCCCCTTCCCCGCAAGAATCATATAGGCGTGCGTAGGGCTCCCCTTCAGGGGTGGGAGGGGGGCGAGGGTTTCTCGCTGTGCCCCACTCCTGTTAAGGCAATGGATGTGGTGACTAGATACCCCCCCCCCCCCTTCCGGTGCACACCTCTTCGGGTTAACATGCTATTCAGGTGCCTCGGTTTGTATATTATCCCCATGCCAGGCACAGATCCCGGTTTTATTCAGTAGAGAAAGGCTGACATTGATATGGTGGTTTATTAGGATGACTTTTGCCCGGATATTCACACATAATACTAATAACATCAAATTTATTCGCGTCATACTGAGTGTTGCAGTGAAACGTAAACAATAACTACGGACAGGAAAGCATGTCACCTCATCTTATTGGCCCTCAAGCATTGGAGGCATGCGGAGACAGCAAGATTATATAACAATATATCATGTTTGACTAGATGCGGAAGAAACTAAAATAAAAAAATAAAAGTATCCAAGTCATTCGTCGGATCTCTGATAGTGCATTACCAGTAGTTGATACGCTGCTAGTCAATAGTGCTCGTCTTCCCAGATCAAAATAGCCGTTACAATTTAAGGATTGCGTAACCTGCGTGGGCAAACACTGAAAGAAGGCTAGGAAAGAAGCAAGGGTTGGGAATGCATACACTGTAAGCAAAAGTTAGCCGAGACGATAGTTTCTTCAGCACATGAGCCCACAAAACTCCACTGCCCCAAATATTTTCTCCCTTGTAAGGAGTGAACTCGGCACAAGTCGTCGTAAAACGCCCCCCGCTTAATGACGTAGTTTATGAACAGCATGGCCTTGTTAAACTCCTCAGGGAGTTTCAGGTCACGTGGTTTCAAACTCCATATGGGAGCTTTAAAAACACTCTTTGGGCGTGACGTGTGCGTGTGTGTGTGCGTGTGTGTGTGTGTGTGTGTGTGTGTGTGTGTGTGTGGTACGGGCATATGTTAGTACGTCGGTGTGAAACACAGGTACGAAATCGTAAGTGCAGCGAAGAATTGCAGCGACCGGTTGGTATTTACTGTGAACATTTTGATATATTTCGCGCCCTTAAAACCACGCTGCACATCGGTCCGATTCCTCAACGAAACGCCGTAAATGCCGCGCTTCAAAGGGCCGAGTAACAAAAAACTTCGAAGAATAAATTAATGGTAGCATCATCTGCGCTGTACCCGCATTCGTCTTCTTCAAAGTGACTCCCGTTGGAGCTTTTTCATTGAATTCATTGACACCTTGTCAGCCTATAGGGATGAAGAACCGTTTTTACAGCGGAAGCTGTTATGAGATCACAACTCGGGTCACGCGGGGTTGTCCGCAGCCGCCGGTGTCCGTAACCACATGCCATAAAATTAAAAAAAAATTACACAGAGAGGCTCGAACCCAAGTCGGCAGGGTGCCAGCCCAATATTCTTCCACTGAACCACACCGCTGATACGGACTTGTTGGCAAACTTGTGTTAGGCAGGCTTGATGTCGGGAAGGAAATCGCGTTATTACGACTTATAAAGCGTTTTACAACAGCGAAAGAACAACCAGTCGTCGCCCAATGCGAATAGCGTAACGAGTGGGTCATCCAGTGCTCCAACTTATTACAAAACTTTTTTCTTGTTCAGCTTTTAACTGTGGTGCATGCCCATTGCAGGCACAACTACTCATCGTCGTCATCCACTGAACTCCTTGCAAGTGTTTAGCGAATACCACGCTTCTCAGAAAAATGACGAAAGATAGAATGCCGGCCTACTACCTTAAAATATTTATTAATGCCGTGGTGGGTATCAAGCAAGCGTGCTTGCAGCAGTTACCCAATGAGTGTTTAGAAAAGGCTTTGAAAGGCCAGCGTTCTGGCTTTCGCTGTGACTGTGCTGCGCCTTCCGCGCAGGCCTGGCGTTATTTTTTTTAGATGCGGAAGCATCTTATACTCGCGCCTTGTAGTGCGCCGTCCGCACCGCTTCTCAAACATTCGACAGCTGACGCGCGCGCATGCGTCGTCGCGCCGTCGCCCACCATCTGTGCCGCGCGCGCTTCTCCTTCTCAAACATTCGACAGCTGACGCGCGCGCATGCGCCGTCGCGCCGTCGCCATCTGTGCCGCGCGCGCGCTTCTACTTCGAGAACATTCAACAGCTGACAGTGCATGCGCCGTCGCGCTGTATATATACTCAAGGTCGGCGCTCGCTCGCTCAGTTGCCGCTCGTCGGTTGGTTTGTACGGCGCGTCGACGTCCAAGGTCGCGGTGAAATGAATTCCAACGAATCCACAAACACAATGATCGACGTCCCTTGGACCAGCGCCGTCCTTTCGCATACGTGTGTACGTGTTCACTCATTTAACACCCCCTCCTACAACCACGTTAACTAATTTAGCCATCGACCCAAGTAAGTCGCAATTTAACACCCCATTTCACAACCACGTTGACCAATTTAGACATCGACCCAAGTAAGTCACACTTTAACACCCCGTTAACCAATTATATGCTCCGCATCCTCCTCAGTGTTCCCCCGAGGGAAGCTGCGGGCAATTTTTTTCGTGAATCATCTTATTCATGCGACAAGATGTGTCGACGAGCATTGACGGACAAGTGCACCACAAGAGATGATGTCACATGATGACATCATCCTCTGATGTTACGTAACTGTGGCGTCACGATGCCGTTACAAATTTCGGTGACCTTCGAGCCGTAATGAGGACGTCAAAACGTGACGCGATTTGTCGCATCACTCGTGTGGACGCCGATGCCACCGGATGCCTACGATCAGTTTTTGAGTTTGATGAGGTATCTATAATTTCGATCGCCTTGACAGCAATTGTTTTTTTTTATTCGAGTCCAACATTCCGGATCTGCAATCCAGAGGCGTTCACTTCGGAAAGCTCCGAAATGAATTTGACCGCCACCTGGGCTTCTACAGGAAACATTTGTCATTTTGTCCGCGTCGAAATGCTCTCTTCGTGGACTGGAGTGGAACCATTTAAAGAATGCACACGAGTGCCGCCAGATGACCTCCCCGTGCTCAACTGCTGGTAATTTTGAAGGTTTATGTGGTACTGTTTCGTGACTGGGGCATACCACACCTGATGAGCAAGCGTGAAATTTTCATAATCTTGTCGCTGGCGCCCATCATAATGGGGAAAATAATGTCAAGTGCGGTACCACAGCAGCTGCGTCACTTCCTAAGGGAGGCGTGCGAGGAACCACGCTCGCGTTGATTTGTTTATACTTTTCACAGACTGACGAATAACAAAGTATACGCTCTTGCTGGGACGTCTTTTACACGCACTCACAAACACACACGCACACACACACACGCACAAACACACGCACACACAAACACACACAAACACACAAACACACACACGCCACGCACACAAACACACGCACACACACACAAACACACACACACACGCACAAACACACGCACACACAACACACACACAAACACACACGTGCGCGCACACACGCCCACGCACACAAGAACACACACGCGCACACACACAAACACACACGCACTCACACAAACACACGCGCACACACACACAAACACGCACACGCACACACACGCGCGCGCGCGTACACACAAACACACACACGCGCGCACACACGCACGCATACACACAAGCACACGCGCACACACACAAACACACCACACACACACACGCACACACACATATATATATATATTTATATATATATATATTGCGATGATGTTTATTAGAACAGAGGAGTCGCAACGAGGGTCGCGACGGAAAATGGGCGAAGAGCAAGTCTGGCAAAGGCGGCACAGGTTCTCGCGCAATCAGAGCACGGGCTTGTCGTTGTCTTCCGAAGGCGCATACGCGTTGGTGCGTATGCTCCACTACAATACCCCCGGGGTGAAGGGTAGCCATCCTGGCGACTCAGGGAGTAGGCAAAATGAGGGGGTCGTAGTAGGGCTTGAGACGGTCGACGTGTACGGTCTCGCGTCCTCGACGGCGCAAATCTGGTGATTGTGTTAATGGCTCGATGACGTAATTCACCGGGGAGGTCGCGTCAATGACACGGTAGGGACCATGGTACCGGGCCAGAAGTTTAGAAGACAGGCCAGGAACGTGCGGGGGCACTCAAAGCCACACAAGGGAGCCAGCACGAAATGTAGGAGCTATGCGGTGAGCGTCGTCGTGTCGAGTCTTTTGTAGACCTTGAGCCTCACTTGTCATAGACCGAGCCAACTGACGGCAGTCTTCAGCGTATCTGGCGACTTCCGAAAGCGGGGAGCACTCAGATGCATCAGGGCGGTACGGTAGTATAGTGTCGAGTGGGTGGGAAGGTTCGCGGCCGTACAATAGAAAGAACGGGGAAAAACCGGTAGTCGCTTGCGTCGCGGTGTTATAAGCGAAGGTAACAAAGGGCAATACAGCGTCCCAGTTAGTGTGGTCGGAGGAGGTGTACATCCTCAGCATGTCGCCAAGTGTGCGGTTGAACCGCTCAGTAAGACCATTTGTCTGTGGATGGTATGCGGTAGATTTCCGGTGTAGCGTATGCTCCACTACAATATATATATATATATATATATATATATATATATATATATATATATATATATATGCAAAGTGCGTCAAATAATGAGGTTGATTGATTGATTGATTTGTGGGGTTTAACGTCCCAAAACCACCATATGATTATGAGAGACGCCGTAGTGGAGGGCTCCGGAAATTTCGACCACCTGGGGTTCTTTAACGTGCACTCAGTCAAATAATGAGGTATATGTGGGTTTACATTAACCAAAAGTATCAAAAAAGCAAAATTCGTTAGCTCTGGCGGATCAACATAAGATAGATAGATAGATAGATAGATAGATAGATAGATAGATAGATAGATAGATAGATAGATAGATAGATAGATAGATAGATAGATTGATAGATAGATTAATGGTATTTGGCTCAACTATATTGATTCGGGACGTTTTACGTTTCAATAACATAGGTATAAAAGTTATGCGCGATTTTGTCTTTGTTGGTATTTTTTTGTGCTATAGGATACGAGCGAATATTCTGCATTGGTCTGGTGAATGCGTCGGGCCAGAAGTCATGGCATGCGATATCTACATGGAATATTTTGTTCTATCCATGGCTTTTTTCCTGCCCATTTCGTTTGGTGATCCTTCTTGATGACGTCGATGCATGTGACACAAACAGTGCGAGAAGATTTTTGTCAGGACGAGATAAAAAATATCAGAAAACAGGGCAGACTCGTCGCTTACAATCGAAAGCGGTATCCGGCGCTTAGAATCTGTAGCTTGTATAGCGCGCTATGTGTGTATCAGTAGCACTCAATAAACAAGCACAAAGGGGGGTGTGGGATGCAGATAATCACCAGATCAAGACAGCATGAGTGATTTCCCTTTGGTCCTGTCAAAAGAGTCCACTTGTCCGTGCCATGCCAAGATGCCACCACTCAAACAGTGGCGGCAAACAATGGTGGGTGCTTTAATATGCCCGAAGCTGATGTTGCACAGTAGTCTGTCGGTTAGAGTGCAGTCTGTTGGTTAGCGTTAGAGTGTCGGTTAGATGCATCCACGCCGCTAACGCGAGTGGGATGTATCCTCACCAGCCTGAGTGTACGCCCACTGCAGGGCTAATGTCTCCCCCATGTTCTGCGAATCAACCCCGTCCTGTGCTTTCTGTTGTCATACGTTATACCTGCAAACTTACAAGTATCACATGCTCATCTAACTTTCTGTCTCCCCATCTTTCGTGGTGGATGCAGCAAAGACGTAGAAGTAGAGAATCAGCCTCGCGAGAAAGAGGTCCGTGGTTTGAATTTCAGTGGCGGACAATGCTCAACCGGATCGAGTGAAAAAAAAGAATAATCCGCGTGATGATGGAATCTAATTGAAAGAAAAGACCTGGGATGACGCCTTACGGACGACGATAGCCGGTAATGCACTCCCTTACCATGAGCGGCATCGGCCACCCTGGTGCAGTACTTGGCCACTACCTCCCACATGAATACACTAATTAGGGTGTATAGTTGCGCAAAAAAAAGATAGCTCGTAGAACGACAGTTCCATAATAACTTTTGGTATAACAGCAGAACCACAGCCAGGATTTTTTTTTCAAAGAAGGTGGCGAGGGGCACTCTTTGAGCGCCTTGACAATTTATAGAAACAGCTATTTTTTACAGTATCGAATTGCCGTAAACTACCACCCTCCATGTGAATATCAGGAGAACAAAAAATCCTCCCCTCTTCCCCAAGGCTACGGACCTGGGTAACACTGCAGAATACTCCACACAATGACGAATACAGGTAGGTAATCACTTATTTAAATTTTCTCGCTGTGAGTACTTATACTGTGAACAACCTAAGAGAGTGATATGCTGTTTAGTGACACACTCGTGTATTTGTAGCCGAGACAATAAGAAAACACTTTCTATTTCCGATAGAGGCAAGGACGCTTGAGGCTCGTGTGCTTAGATGCACGTTAAAAAAATACATGGTAGAAATTTCCGGAGCCCTCCACGACGGCACCTCTCATAATTAGATCATGTTTTTTGGACGTTATAGACCGTAACAACTGTTTACAGTTAGCACTGTGGCTCTATACCACTGACGAGGATATATATTATTACTGCATTGACTATATAATAAACTCTCCTGAAGCCAGCCTCCGTGTGTTCTTTTTTTAACGTGTTTAATCTTTTCACGCAATTTTCACAGCATTTCAGTTGTCAGCTCTCGTGCCGGAATATTGCGTAGCGCCAGATATGTTATCTTTTCTCTCGTTAAGAGCTCTAATGCATAAAGTATGCTGCACGACATTGCTGTAAATTATAAACTATCTAAAGGTGTCCACATCTACACGTGTTAGACAAGCTGACACAAATACACTAAAAACACAATATTAATCTCTGGAAAAATAACATATCATATCTCTTGAAAAAATAGTTTCGAAGGTCGTTGCCTCTAAACGCAAATAAGTGTAGAGTGCTGACTTTCACTCATAAAAATCCCATTTCGGACGTTTACAGCTGTATTAATGAGAAACTTGGGCCTACCGTAAATGCTTTCAAAACCTCTCATAGACGGCTCATACCACTCATGCCAGGATTGGATTTATAGTATCGCGATACAAGAGTATCAAGAATGTATGTTAGATATTTTTGAGTATCTGTATTTCGGTATCGAAGTGGATTTGGAGAATGTACTTATATATGTAGTGAAATACTTTCAAAATGTAGTGATTATATCGCGATGCCGTACAGGTTTCCCACAAGCACACAAAAAATGGCCCACGTGGCGGCAGACACTGCGACGGCTAAATGGCGGAGGCGATATTGTCACGCATTGCCTACGGAAGTCGCAGCTTCTAAAGGAAGGCTCCGCACACACCTTCCTCGGGCAACAAGTCGTTTCCTTAGTCTTGCGATCAAGACTAACTGGCGTCGTTTAAATGAGAGCATACATTTGAGAATCTGATTTGCTCATGCCCAGTTCACGCGATAATCATATCAGCAATACAGATCTTAGGTCTCGAATATATATTTATGTTTATTATTCACTTGTGTTCGCTAGTGCTTTAGATAATGTGTTTGACTCGCAAGTTTCAATGCGGTGAAACAATTACTATATTACCCTGCGCCTAATGAATAAATGTCTTTGGGAAGCATCAGTATTGCCGATATCAAATGAGTTTGTGCTTATATTCTTATATCTGTATCCCCCGGAACTACTTTTTTCGTCTTTTTTTCAAAAATATTTCGTTACGTCAAGGACAAATATATCTTTAAAGAGGCGAAGTTTGAACCAGTTGGTGACGCAGACTCAGTGCAATGAAGCGCAATACCAGACGTAGTAGAAACAGGCATGCCGAAGCGTTTCGTCCTGTCTGTTTCTCCTTTGGTATTGTACTTTATTTAACCAAATATACAAATATATCTCAGTATCGGCATTTCAGGTTTTCAGGGCATGTATTTCAATGTCTGTATTCCGGACTACTTTCGTTATTGTCTCGGCCCAGCCCTTACTAACCCATTTAGCAACGCCTCCCGGTCCGTCAAGAATTCGCACCGGAACCCAAATATGCCAACTAATGTGAGCATTCTATTTTTCACAGAATGTGGCACGCAGACCAACGCTAGAACTAAAACAAAACGAAAGAAAAAAACAGAAACAACTCAGGAGCTCTTGTTTCTGACAGAAGCAGCCCTGATGCGCTGGTGTTGCTTCCGTCTTTTTTTCTAGTGTCCGCCTTTGTGTTCCCGCCGCACTCTTGCAAAAATAGAAGACGTACCGCCTGGCCCAATTATCCAAGCTACTGCAGCACGTGTTCTTGCCTGTCAAATATTCATTCGCACTCAGCTTGAATTCGCTTCATCAGCATGCTCCCTTCATTAACTTATTATTATTATTATTATTATTATTATTATTATTATTATTATTATTATTATTATTATTATTATTATTATTATTATTATTATTATTATTATTATTATTATTATTATTATTATTATTATTATTATTATTATTATGCGCTTAAAAAAACTAATCTTATTGTGTAGTTCAGAAGTATCCCTTCCGCTAAAGGCTTATGGTAGTATACTTGCCCTAGTACTGACTGCAATATTCAAAAACTGTCTGGACACTTCTATACAATTCGCAGCATGTGGATAACTGCAAGCGTTTTTCCACCATTTAGGTCGACCTTCAAAAATCACGTTTATAATTATCACCCGATTTGTCTACTGTGTGACACGACGTAGATTCTCGAGATGACTCTTCGCAACATATTATATTTTAGGATGAAAAATTCATTGATTCACTGAATCAACACGGGATTCTTGCTGGCCGCTCAACCACCGCAAATATTTCCAGTTTCGTGGCGCAAATCTCACCTATTTCTCAGAGAGGACAGGTTGGCGAAATCTAATGTGACCTGAGTAACGACGATAGTTATAGCGCGAGAACAAAACGACTACACAGAGACAAGAAGGACACGGAAGACACGAGCTCCTTCTTGTCTCTGTGTCGTCGTTTTGTTCTCGCGCTATAACTATCGTCATGCCATACCAACTAGCCCGAGCTGCCACACTTCTGAGTAAGGAGTTTGGCGTAGTCAGCCACTCACCGATACGGTTTGATGTTCACTCATCTGTTGTGAATCTTTTGCAAAGCTATCTGCTTAACAGATCATGTTATGTTGCCGTAAAAGGCCAAACGTCTTCTTTGTGCTAAATTACAAGTGGCGTCCCTCAAGGGCCGATATTAGGCCAATTCTTATTTTATTTTACATGCGATGCATATATGGTAAAGTTCAATCCAGTGTGAGGCGGGACCACTCCTACTGCGCATGTGCAACAGCTGGCCCAAGCACTGCCAGAACGCGCTAGCACTTTCTCGCCTGTGTAGAAAACTGGATAAGACGCTGTGGCCACTCCCCCTCACACTCTCTCAGCAATAATGTGACGGCATCGGGGAACGCGATTCTGCAGACACGCGATGAACCAACGCGTTGTATTTTAATCAGAACACGCTGTCACCCGCTAGCGCGTTCGGTACTGCGACCTTGTAAGAGGCGGTGGCCTCTCGCCCTTACCCTCTCTCAGCAATCACGTGATGGCGTAGGGGAACGAGATTATGCAGACGTGCGATGAACCCACGTGCTCCAGCGTGGTGTGCTCCAACAAGAGTGCGGGACAAGGAACAGCAACAGAAACTGCAGTGAACTCATGGAGTGCTCCACTTGCAAGGATTCGTTAACATCGGGCAAGGTGCCCGGGATGAACGGAACTTTAGGTCAACCCATGTGCTGCTTCGCATGGCCCCCTTTAGTAGGAGATGGTGTTATCTTTAATTTACGTTAACAGCGTTTCTTTCGCAATTATATAGTTATTCTTTTCTATTGCATGCCGATGACATCCAAGATATTTAAGGAGGTTCATTCAGTTAACGACAGTCGCTTGCTGCAGTCAGACTTGTTTTTTTTTCGTCGAATGATGCAGCAACAATAGCCTTTCTCCTAGTACATCAAATACCAAATTGTTGTTACAACTCGCGAAACATCCATCGTGCCATTTTCGCACTCTGCCATTACAGTGTCGTTGCGTAAGGTTTACGAGACAAGTGATCTTGGTGCTGTTTTTGATAGCATGCTAAAGTTTTCTGCTCATACTAAACGTGCTACCATCTGAGGCCTTCGTTTTCTCGGCTGTGTTTGCAAAAACTGTCGAAAATTCAGTTCTCTTACAGCCTTCAACAAATTGTACACCGCAATATGTCTTCCTCAACTTAAGTATGCCTCTGTGATCTGGAATGGCATTGGTAAATTCAGCAGTAACACAATTCAATGAGTCCAGAAAAATTCATAAGCATTCGCAATTATCGCTTTGCTACAGAAACGACTCTGGATCTTGTTTTAACACTGCTAGATTATTGTCACTGCCATCACTTTACTGCCGATGAAATGGCAGTGGTCTGTTCTTTCTTTACAAGCGTGTTCCCAGCATATATCCTGCCCTTTAATTATCAGTTGATTTGATTTTCGAATTCCGAGTAAGTAAACCGGAGAGAATCGGCCATTTCATTTACACCTGGCAGCCTCTTTCAACAGCAGCGGCTGCATTTTCGATGGAAGCGAAAATGTTGTAGGCCCGTGTGCTCAGATTTGGGTGCACGTAAAATAACCCCAGGTTGTCGAAATTTCCGGAGTCCTTCACTACAGCGCCTCCCATAATAATATGGTGGTTTTGGGACGTTAAATTCTACTTATCAATCAATCAATCAATCAATCAATCAATCAATCAATCAAATAATCAATTGAGCTTCTTTCAGTAATTCACCATTCATCGAATACACAGTATGTATAACGCTAACTCTCTTGATCTTCATGTTTTTAATGCGAAGCAGCATATGGTCGAGCCGGTGTGCGTGGCCACCTTTACTGCGCATGTGCAACATCTGGCCCACGCACTGCCAGAACGCGCTCACGCGCTAGCGCACTCGGGCCTGTGTAAAATGCTGTGGGTTAGGCGCCAGCACGAGCAAGCACTGGGGCAATAGCACGATCGAGCCTGCGTAAGCAAGTGGCTGTGTCAGAGGCTGCGGCCTCTCCCCCTTACATTCGCCCAGCAATCACGTGGTGGCGTCGGAGAACGACATTCGGCAAACGCCGAATGTCGTTCGTTCTTCCGCGTGGTGTGGCCGATCAACCCGCGTGGCGTGCTGCAACGTGTGTTGGGGGCGAGTAGCAAAATAAGCTGCAGTGAATTCATGGTGTGCTCCACTTTCACCGAGCAAAGTGCCCGTGATGAACGGAATATTAAGTCGACCCATGCGCTGCTTCACATGGTTCTCTTTAGTGGGAGAGGTTGTAACTTTTCGTAGCCTATACGGTCATTGTTTCTGTCTGAGCTTTGCACTGTTTTACAGATTCTTCATTTTCCGCCTTTCAGGGAGCCTTTCTTGCACGTTGCTTTGCATATTCTACATTATTTTTCAATAGTGTGGAACTTTCCAACAACTGACCGGCGATGCTCGCGGCGTCTGATTACGCTAGAGCGTTCTCTTGAAGACGGTCACTCGAGTGTCGTGCACTTTTTTGCTATTGTCCTCAGCGCCTCGAATGTTGGAATGAATAAAATTTAGTATGTGTGAGGAAAAAAAACGTTACATTTTGTCAAATATCGCCAATATACGAAAAATCTTAAATACAACTCTTTGCATCTGAGCCCCCCCCCCCCCCCTTGCGTGCCGTTGTGAATTTGCTTTGTTGTAATCAGAAACCCGCGGCAGTGGTTTAGTGATCAAGGTGCTTCAATGCTAAGGTCGTGGTATTGAATCCCGACCGCGGTCGCATTTTTGATGGTGGCGAAAATGCTAAACGTCTGGGGTGCACCTAAATTTCAGGTGGTCGAAATTTCTGGAGTCCTCCATTACGGCGCCTCTCATAATCATATCGAGGTTTTTGACACTAAACACATGCATTAAAAATTATGCCACATAAAAAGAAAAAAAAAAACGTTGGAGTGCTTTTCCCGCTATTTCTAGCATTTTCAGAAATTTTATACAGTATACTAGTTTTACGCCCACCCATTTTCACGGTGTCGCTGAAGCACTTTCAAGAGAGGCAGCCGTCATAGCCTTACGCACGTGCAGTTGAGTCGAGACTGCCTTATCGTCTGTGGCCGGTCGCTGCTAGTTATCTGAACGCAGTGGTTGCTAGGCGGCCGTCGTTCCTTCTTCTGGCACGTCACCAGTTTCCTATTACTGAAGAACTAGCGTTAGAGATAGCTGAGGTGGGAATAATGCCAAGTGCGCTCACCGAGAATCGAACCCGAGTCCTTGAGATAAGCAATGGAACACGGGTCGTAACAGAACAATTGATACTACATAATAAGGCCTTTAGCACGTGTGAATTAACAACACTCCAAAACACATATGTTTAAGCATAACTTAACACTTATTTTGAGCGTTCTTGGACACCTGCGTGTTCATAAGGCAACGCTAAAGTTGCAACGAAGGATGGATGCAACGATTATGTAGACGGACGGCGTGAACGTCTGATCAGGTCTGATTTCACGAGCGAGAGCTTACGAATTTAGATTTCCCTTTACTAGACTGGACGTTTACAGTTATCGCGACATCAAAAGGCTGGTCGCAGCTCGCCAACGACACGCAGCGTGCAAGAGCAATGTCAACCTGCCAACCATGTACTGATTAGCCTTTCAACAACGTAGCGGGAGACCGCTTTGGGCAGGCTGTGGCATTACCGGCTGCGATTGGTGGACTCGTGGCATCTTCGGCTGGTTGAAAGGAAGCGTGTGCGTTTGGTTGGATCTTTTCGATCGTTATTCTCTCTTGTCGGGCACTCTTGGCTGCTCTGAGCCCTTTCGGGAGTGAGCGCTTCGGTAAGGTGATCACAAGCAGCATGGCGGTCGTGGTGGCATCATATATGTCATATATAATTTTTCTAGTATCTGTGCGAGGCCTACGTTCTGTTCCAGAGCAGCGCTTTCCCTTCAAATTCCTTGCACTTTTTCATCGTCGGCACGAAATTGAGGTAGCAGAAGATTTCTGCGCAATGACCATGGGCCAGACAACGTACACAAGCCCACATACAGTGAATCATGTTCCTCACTCACGGGACCCGTGCATGGATCTACCGTTTACATCACAGGAGCTCGATGCGGTGCTCGTCTTATGTAATAAGTCTTCGTCGACTGGCCCGGATGACATTTCATGCAGGATGCTGTGCAACCTTGGTAAACGGGCACGAGAAGCACTCCTTAACATCTTCAACAATTCCTGGCAAGATGGCGTCGTTCCGCAAGATTCGAAGATTAGCCGCTTGGTACCGATTCTTAAGCCTGGCAAATCTCCCCTCGACATCACTTCTTACCGACCGATCGCACTTTCAAGTTGCGTAGGAAAGGTAATGGAGAGAATGATCTTGGCCAGGCTTGAATGGTACCTGGAATACTATGAGATATATCCGAACGCCATGGCTGCTTTTCGCCGTCACCGATGTTCGATCGACAGTGTTATAGATCTCGTCACATATGTCCAGCATCAAAAGGCATGTAAACGACTATCTGCTGCCATGTTCCTTGACGTAAATGGAGCATAGGACAACGTTCTTCATGACGCCATCCTCGAAGCCATTGAGTCAATGGGCCTAGGCGGACAAGTGTATTGTTGGACACGCAGTTATTTACAAGGGCGGACTTTATTTATGAACACTGCAGATGGTGCAACCTCCCAACACCCGACGCATCGTGGAGTTCCGCAAGGTGGCGTCTTGAGTCCAATCTTCAACCTCGTTCTCATTGGTCTTGTAGAACGACTACCAAGTGTGGTCAAGTTATCCATGTACGCTGACGACATTTGCGTCTGGGCATCTGGCGTGACAAGACCTCAGATACGCGCAAGACTTCAGAAAGCAGCGTTGGTATCAGTGTACCCCAAGAAACAGGGTCTGAAAATCTCGCCAGTGAAATGCGCATTGATTGCTTTTAGTCGAAAGCCATTGAGACCATACGCTATATCTATCGACGACCAAGTCATACCATATGTCAGGACGCGCAGATTTCTAGGCGTATTCGTTGATAGAGACCTCTGCTGGGGCCCACATGTGGCCCACTTGAAGAAGAGGCTGACAGAAATTGCTAACTTATTAAAATATCTTGGAGGAAAAACCTGGGGGACTTCAGTACATGCAATGATGCAATTGTACAAGACGCTTTTTCTTGGCTATTTGCGCTACAGTTTGCCTGTGTTGACCAATACCTGTAGAACCAGCATTCGGACTCTCGAAAGCATCCAGGCTATGGCTCTGCGAGTTTGTCTGGGGCTACCGCGGTGTTCATCAACAGCTGAAACAATCGAGATCGCTAATGACTACCCGCTCAAGACGCATATCATAATGGAAGTGCTCAGAGCACATGTGAGGCATCTTACTCGCGCACCTGCCCATCATCTAGCTTTACTGCCAGAAGGCCAACTTCATGCCTCATTTTGCCAAACAGTCTTGTCATATCGCACAAGCATTCCTACGGGATATACAACTCCATCCAGAATTTCAACTCCCCCATGGAGTATGACTTATAGACATGTTGAACTCACGGTTCCAGGCATAGGGTCTAAAGCCCGGCTCTCGTCTCCAGCGCTGAAGCAGCTTTCTCTTCTCTTGTTATATGAGAAGTACAGTGAGCATACTCATCTATATACTGACGCTTCAACTAAAGTGGATGGGTCTGTAGGGTCGGTGATCTTTCCTGCACAGCGACAACGGTGAAGTTTTGGTTATCCCACCAGACATCATCGACAGCTGCGGAACTTGCTGCTCTACGTAGCACAGTTAAAATCATTAAACACCAAGAAGCCAAGAAATGGAGCGTGTTCAAGGACTCTAAGGCAGCACTACAGTGTTTGATGTTCGCCTTACGCCGCGGACCTCATGATCAACTAGTGCTGGAAATTAGCGAGCTGCTTCACCACCTCTTCGACGAAGGACACAGAATCACGTTTCAGTGGCTTCCAAGTCACTGCGGCATATTGGGCAACGAACATGCCGATGCAGCTGCTCGATCAGCACACGAAGATGGTGAAGAAGAATCTATGCCATTTCAAGGGTTGATACTGCAATGACAATCCGAAAAATCGCTATTGCAGAATTAAAATCCCTGTGGAACGCAGAGTGCTTACGGCACACGCGACTGCATAGACAGGACACATCTCGTCGACTCCGGCCTCCGTCTGGACTCTCTCGACTCGAGACAACGGTGATTTGCCGACTATGGCTTGGTGTCGTCTTCACCAAAGCTTTCGCCTTCCGAATCGGCATGGAAGACAGTGCTGCTTGCGGTCATTGCGGCAGCGATGAAACTATAGAGCACGTTCTCTGTCACTGCCCTCGTTACAGTGTGCAAAGACGGCGACTAGCTGCTGCGTTAGCTCGCCTAGACGACAGACCTTTGTCTGAACAATCAGTGCTTGAAAGGCGACATGATTTGTGTGCTCACAGAAAATCATTGAAGGCCTTACTGAACTTTTTGCGTGGCAGTGGCCTATTGTATAGACTATAGCACCCCAGCCCCCCCCCCCCTTTTTTTGCGCACGTCCATTTCCCTCTTCACTTTCTTTCCCATCTTTCTTCCTCATTCCCCCTTCCCCTAGTACAGTTTAGCGAGCCGGATGCTCCATTTTCTGATTAAACTCCCGGCCTTTCCCTCATATTATTCTCTCTCTCTCTCTCTATCTCTCTAGTATCTGCGCAATTTCGTCAACGTGTCAAATAGAGCCTGTTTAAGCGCTAAGCTGATGCCATCTGTTCTGTCGACCCACACAGAGACCAGCGGTGAAACATACGAGGGCGATGACGACATAAGCCGGCCGCATATATTCTCTATGCCAGCCGTGTCTGCGACCAGTAGTTCGCCAGGCTGAGCATCTCTTTGTTAACGGCTTGTTTCATCTGAGCGTTGGTCATTTTGTGAGCGTGGGAAGCTTCGGCTTGGCTTCGACACGGCTTCTGCTAGAAAACAGATTTTAGTTGTAGGCACGTGGTTCCTCTTATGCCGGTATTCCTCCGGCAACGTTAGGGTGCCTAGCAACGTGTTTGACGTTCAGCTCGATCGTTTGTACACTGAGTCAGAGTGCGAGCAGTTTGGTATCCGTCCACCTCTGAGTAGAAGGACAGAGGTGACCACTCGGGGATACCATAGGCCCACCCGGAGACGTCGGCTAGCATGGTTCTCGGACCTCTAAATATGTCCAGCCATATTTGAGTGGATTACTTGAATAAAGTTTCATCCATCCATCCTTCCACCGTTCACAGCTCCTTGAAAATCAGGAGGGGTATTACAGTACGTAGTGCTCTCGCGCATGCGATAGATATTAATACTGGTAACTACCTCCCCTGCCTTCATTTAACCCGAAAGTGTTTTATGCCGGGGCCCACCACGGCTCCGCTGACGTATTTTCGTCACGAATGTGACATTGTGAAATATGTTTTAACCAATTGCGAAGAGAAACGAACGAGAAAAAATAGAACCTGTCGCGGGGCGTTGAACCAGTCACCTCTACACCTATAGCATGCGGCGCTAATCATTGCACCAATAACCAAACAATGCGAGAAAACTAAATAGCGGCTAGCCATTTGTATACACAGTATACCGTTTGGTGGTCCTCAGAGCTTTGTAACTTCAGTGCGTTTTCGTCATCAGTAGCCAGATGACGCGAAGGTCTCGCGTTGGGTTTAGCGTTGAGCGCGCTCTCAAGGTAGTCGCCTCTAGCGTTTCTATCAGTGCCGCCTCCACGGAGCGTGCGCGCGCGTTTACCAGAGTCGTGATTCGGGAGAGCAAGAAGGTCACTTCGCTCGCTGCCGCTATTGCGTTTGCTAAAGGAGCACGCTGCTCACACAAGAAGTAAGAAATGTGACAGTTGCTCGCGCTTGTCGTGTACGTGGGCATTTGTTTCGCGAGTCTTTCTGTTGGAGTAGCGCGCTTTAAAGGCCTGACCCCACGTATCCGTCGCAGCGCGTCAGCGCAAGGCTTTTCGACGCGGCGCCACGCCCTCTCCTCATAGAGAGAGTGGGCCCGTGGCTACGCGAAGCCGTGCTCTCTCTCTCTCTCTCTCCATATAGAAGAGGGCTTGACGCCGCATCAGAAAGACACGCGCCGGCGCACTGCAGCGGGTACGTGTGGTCAGGCCTTCAGTCTCGAGCGGTGACAGTTGCTAATCAGCGCCCATCTTGGGTATGCTAATTTGTGCGAACTTTCTGCTTCAGCTGTGCACTGCAAGTTTCAAGCTGGTTATCGTTCTTCGGGTCATTTTGCAGCCTGTTACTGTAGAATTGATTCGTTCGCCCTTGTGGCGAAACAATGCACAAAAAAGCGCTGAACTACCAGAGGCGCGTTTCACTTTCGTGTTATACAGATTTCTAGAAGAGGGATCAACTGCATTTTTTCATTCATTCTATGATATAGATGCTTGTTGAGGTAAGTGCACTGCCCTTATTTGGAATTCTGTGTAGTACCTTTGATACCATCTTACCTCGTTAACACTTTCTGTGTGACCAGTCTACATTTATTTCGTTACGCCAAGGACGGATGGACGCATGGTTTTTTGACGGAAGTAGCTCTAGGACGCTTATTCATTAAATTTCAGGAAATACAGTTGAAGCTTCGAGATTGGGGTTCATAATTACTAACGCTAAAGGAGACTTTGCAAGAACCCTCCCGGTGTGAGCTTTGGATGTGCGAACTTGGCGCACGCTTTATCTCGTTCAAGCGTACATCGCGGCTGTTTTATGTGCAGATAATAACCCGGCCGAGAAGTGTTGCGACAACATCCGTGGCAAGACATGTATACGTTAACGCAGTCGGAAATATAAAGCCGCTGGCTGCTTTTCTAACGCTTCTATTTTGTGGGCCTTGCGTATTCACACTCTCCTTCCTTTCTTTATATCGATATGACTCGTAAAAGAGAAAATTTAACACTTGAGGGCGTACCTTGCGTTGGGGATACAGGTGCACATTTTCTTTCTTCTGAGCGGGATATTGCGTAAAAGAGCATCTTGATTGAACTGTTCAAAAACCCGACCGCTCTTTTCGCTAAAAGAAAGATAGAGAAAGAGAAACCTCAACAAGAAAACATGGGAAGGTTCACCAGAAGCGTTTCGGGTTCATTACCACATACACGATAAAGTGGGTTGAACGCGGGAGCGCACATATACGCCAAAGCCGCAGTTTGCCATAAAGCTCTTTAGCTGCCGATTTCCCAGCCTGAGATATTGTTTCTTGGCATGGGGTCTGTATCGCACGCATGGGGAATAAACGTGAGTTCTTCAAAGATGCGCTCACTGCAGAGGCCTTGCCTGAATTTTAAAGACGATAGTCTTTGTTGGGAACCTTCCACGGAAAAATTTTGGTCTGTCTGTCAGTCTGTCTGTCTGTACACTTGTCTGTTTGTCTGCCCTAACGATTCCTCAAATGGCACCAAACGGCCAACCCCATCCGCAGCGCGCACCAATATTGTTCAAGGTTCAGCGTTCATAGTTGTGCGATTAACAATTAAAAGAACAAATATTGCACCTATCTGAGGTGCCATAAAAACACGTCTATGTTTTGTATGTCTGCCTTTATACTAGAAGAGGCACACACAAGTAACTCTAAAGACTGTAGCGTTTATCACGCAGCGCTGAGAGCGCAACGCGATGCCCCAGAAGGTGTTTACAACGCTTTGCTACGACGACACGGTGGTGGCACCTGCCCATGGCTTTGCATTCTACACCTTATCACCTCCGAGACTGGCGCGCATCTTTCTCCGCGGTCGCGCACGTCTTCGTTTTCGAAGATAACTGCCAGATGGCGCTCGGGTCTAACGTGCCTAGTTGCGCTTGTTTGCCTCCACTACAGGCTCGAAGCACTCTAACGCAGCGCCTTCAGAATACTATTCACCGATTTTATTGCACAGAACATCAAATAAACGTTTTGTTCACTCTCTGCAGACTCAAGACTATCTTCTTTCGACGAAATTTACAGTGTAACATGAAGATTCGTGTCATTTTTTTCTTGTGGAAATTCTAATACATTTCGACGGGATGCGGTTGGCGTGATTCTAATGCGGTCGACGTGAAATTTCGACGTAATTCTAATACATTTCGACATTTACTAAATTTGGTATCACATATCGTCAATAGATGAACAAGGTAAACGACACATCTATGCATGATAATCATGACACGGAAGTCATATATGGCACAATTTACCTCCCCGTTGTGCTGATTTTAAAATGACATAACATTTCTCATTCGTGTTTCGCATATCATCGACGATTGCCACTGCACGTGGATTCTGCCATTTTTTTCTGGGAAAAACGAAACAAGAGTACGCGAAAGACGCGAAAAATGAAGCAGGCACGTGCTCGCACACGACTACTCTGCAGCGCTTTCAGGCGTTCTTCATTGATAAACGGCTAAGTTCGTTCTTCAACGCATCGTGCAGGGCATCACGGCAGAAGATCAACGCTTCATACTCGTCCATCAAATAGCGTGAAGTGCGTCTATCATATAGTTCATATTTCACGTTTCCGCATGCTTTTCTTTAAAATGCGAAGCATTTCTTTTTGAACTTCGGCGACTTTGAGCGTATCTATCTATCTATCTATCTATCTATCTATCTATCTATCTATCTATCTATCTATCTATCTATCTATCTATCTATCTATCTATCTATCTATCTATCTATCTATCTATCTATCTATCTATCTATCTATCTATCTATCTATCTATCTATCCCTTTACGACTTTTAGCTCTCCTGGCCGTTTCAATAATGGCATCGATACCGAAATTGGTATGGCATAATATCACTGTATGTATACCAGTTTTGCAAAATGCCATGTGAAGGAAACCACCGCAAGAGCTGCAGGACCATGAAATGTAAATCATCACATTCATGACATGGATGTCATGATTTTCATCTTATGATTAGCAAAATATGTTCTTCATACAGTCATGTTGTGCCATGCCAAGTTTGGTATCGATACCATTATCGAAACGGCCAGGAGAGCTAAATGTCGTAGGCGGCTAGTTAGATAGATAGATAGATAGATGCATGTGAGTTACCACACACACACACTATATATATATATATATATATATATATATATATATATATATATATATATATATATATATATATATATATATATTGTTACGGGAAAGAAGAGACGCCGTAACGACGAGGCTGGGGATTAGATATATTCAAAACCAGCGGTAATTGCGTGCCCGGTTCACCAGCGATCGAGCGGAGACAACCCTTCGTCTTCCTCGTCAGGTACACACGCGCGTAGCCCCCTAGAATATCAGTATACACGCATGTAGCATAATCCCCGGCGGCGCAAGCGCCGTCTCGGCGCATTTAGATGTCAACGTCACTAGGAGAGTTATAGGGCTTCAAGCGCGCAACATGTACAATATCGGTAGCCTGTTGGGCACATGAAGGCAATGGGGTGGCAGGACCAATTTCATATGTTACAGGCCTAACCACACGGAGGACACGGTATGGGCCTGTGTAGCGAGTAAGCAGTTTTTCTGACAAGCCAACTTGACGGGTCGGAGACCAGAGCAGTACCAAAGAACCGGGTGGAAAGTGTACGTCGCGGTGTCGTTGGTCATGCAAGCGCCGTTGCTTCTCTTGAGAGGTCAGAAGGCGAGTACGGGTGATTTCGCGTGCGTGAGCGGCCAGAGTGATAGCGTCCATGGCATATTCACTGGTGGGTACTCCAGGAGACGGTATGACGGTGTCTAGAGGCAATGTTTGTTCTCGGCCAAACAGCAGAAAAAATGGGGAGTAACCGGAAGTGTCATGGCACGAAGAATTGTAGGCAAATGTGACGTACGGCAACGCGAGATCCCAGTCGGTGTGGTTTGTAGAAACATACTTAGCGAGCATGTCTGTAAGAGTTCGATTTAGGCGCTCCGTGAGTCCATTGGTTTGCGGGTGGTATGACGTAGTCAGCTTGTGTCTCGTTTTACAGGACTGCAAGATGTCGGCTATGACCTTCGACAAAAACGTGCGGCCACGGTCTGTAAGCAGCTGCCGTGGGGCTCCGTGTTGCAAAATCACGTCCTTGAGGAGGAAGTCGGCGTCATCTGTGGCGCAGCTTGTTGGGAGAGCTCGTGTGATGGCATAACGCGTGGCGTAGTCGGTGGCCACGGCTATCCACTTGTTACCCGAGGAAGACAAGGGAAAAGGGCCAAGTAGGTCCAAGCCAACGCGGAGGAACGGTTCTGACGGAATATCGAGTGGTTGAAGGCGTCCGGCGGGAAGTGTCGATGGCGTTTTGCGGCGCTGACATTTCTCACAAGCCGCAACGTACCTTCTGACTGAGCTTGCAAGCCCTGGCCAGTAGAAGCGTCGGCGTATTCGGTCGTAAGTGCGTGACACACCAAGGTGACCAGCAGTCGGAAGGTCATGAAGTTCATGTAGAACTTCCGAGCGAAGGTGTTTCGGAATGACAAGCAGCAGAGCCGGTCCATCCGGCTCAAAACTTTGGCGGTATAATACACCATCGTGGAGCACGAACGAGCGATAGGACTGACTGGAAGATGGTGATTCGAGGCTCTCAATGATAGCACGCAAGGACGCATCATAGCGCTGCTCGTCAACGATGCATGTCACTTGCGAAAGGGAAAAGACGCAAGGCTCGGTGTCGGTGTCATGCATAGTGCTCGACTGAGCGACCGGGTAGCGCGACAGGCAGTCTGCGTCCTGATGTAGGCGTCCGGACTTGTACGTCACCGTAAATGTATACTCTTGGAGTCACAGAGCACAGCGCCCGAGCTGGCCAGTAGGATCCTTCAGTGACGTAAGCCAACATAGCGCATGATGGTCAGTTATCACAGTGAAATTAGTGCCATATAAATATGGGCGGAACTTTGAGACTGCCCAAACAAGAGCAAGACATTCACGCTCCGTAATAGAATAGTTACGCTCAGCAGCTGGGAGGAGGCGTCTAGCGTAGGCGACAACTCGGTCGTGTCCCCGTTGGCGCGGGGCTAACACGGCTCCGATTCCGTGACCACTATCATCGGTTCGTACTTCCGTCGGAGCGAATGGGTCAAAGTGAGCCAATATGGGTGGAGTCGTCAGTAGCGTGATTAGGTGAGAAAAAGCAGCAGCTTGGTCGGTACCCCACGTAAATGTGACGTCTTTCTTTAGAAGCTCTGTGAGGGATCGAGCGATGGTTGCGAAATCTTTCACAAACCTTCTAAAATAGCAGCAAAGTCCTACAAAACTCCGGACGTTTTTGGCTGACTGGGGTACAGGAAAACTGGTGACTGCACGAATTTTCTCGGGGTCCGGCTGCACACCAGAGGCGTCGACAAGGTGGCCCAACACTGTAATTTGCCGGCGTCCGAAGCGGCACTTCGACGAGTTCAATTGGAGGCCTGCAGTGCGGAATATGTCGAGAATAGCTGACAAACGCTGAAGGTGGGTCTCAAATGTTGGGGAATATACAACGACATTGTCAAGATAACAAAGACATGTTCACCATTTGAACCCTTGTAGCAGAGAGTCCATCATGCGCTCAAACGTGGCTGGGGCGTTGCATAGCCCAAATGGCATAACCTTGAACTGATATAGGCCGTCTGGAGTTACAAATGCAGTCTTCTCTTGGTCTTTTTCGTCGACAGCAATCTGCCAGTAGCCGGAACGTAGGTCTATTCAAGAAAAGTATCGGGCGCCATGGAGACAATCGAGAGCGTCATCGATGCGGGGTAAAGGGTAAACGTCCTTTTTCGTGATTCTATTCAGATGACGGTAATCCACGCAGAAGCGCCACGTGCCATCTTTCTTTTTCACGAGCACAACGGGGGACGCCCATGGGCTCGAAGAGGGTTCAATAATTTCTTTGGCTAACATCTTGGTGACTTCTTGTTGAATTATTTTACGCTCGGTGGCAGACACCCGGTATGGTCGCCGATGAATGGGATGAGAATCACCTGTGTTAATGCGGTGCTTGACGAGTGAAGTCTGGCCGAGTGGACGGTGGTCGACGTCGAATATGTCGCGGTATGAAGCCAGAAGGCGGAATAGCGCGGTTGACTTCTCAGGTTTGAGGTCCGGGGCGATCATGGAGCGTAAGGTCGCATCGAGGCACGTGACATCCTGCGAGTGATGTGGGTGCTCGGGACATACGTCTGCCGTAAAACAGGTGACGTGGTCGTCAATTAAGGGCCTTAGTGTGGCGACCGAAATTCCTTGGGGTAGCACTTGTTTTATGAAACCGCAATTGATAACAGGTAAATATGTTCGGTTAGAGGCCATGCTTACGACAGAGTGTGGGACAGTAATGTCACGCGCCAGGAGAACATCAGTAATCGGCGTCACGATATAATCACCGTCAAGCACGGGAGAGGGTGTTGCCAATTCGATGAATGTGAAAGCTTTAGGCGGTATCCGGAAGAAGTCAGTGGTGCACAAGCTGTTCGGGAGTTCAGGGTCAGAATCCGGGAGAAGAGGAAGTTCTAGGCAGAGAGTACCGGCGGCACAATCGATGAGGGCAGAATGCGTCGATAGGAAGTCCATGCCGAAGATTAGGTCGTGATGGGGACAATTTTCAAGCACCGTAAATAAAACGGGAACATGGCGGCCGGCAATACTAACACGAGCGGTACACATTCCAGTGATTGCCACAGTTCCACCATCAGCGACACGGAGGGCTTTAGTTGCTGCAGGCGTGAGGACTTTTTTGAGCAGGCAACACAGATGAGCACTCATTATATACAATTGAGCTCCGGTATCGACTAACGCCGTCAAGGAAATACCGTCCACATACACCTCAATCAAGTTCGTATCAGTGGGGAGCGTCAATGGAGGATTTGGATCATTCGCAAGCGATGCAGCACGACCTCCCGGAGCTGCATGATCTAGTTTTCCGTCCGAGAGGATCCACAGTTGACCGGCGACGGATAGCGGCGTGGTTGGGGCGATGGGGAACGGCGACGTTGAGGTGGCGGTGAACGAGCAGTGGAGCGGCTGTTGGGGATGTCGGAAGAAAGGTACACACGACTGGGCGAATACCGACGGGAGTCCTCGTATGGTCGATTAGAGGAAAATTGACTCCAGTTTGAGGGCGTCCAAGTGCTGCGGCAGTAGCGGGAGATATGGCCAACTCGGTGGCAGCGGAAGCAGATCGGCTTATTGTCTGCAGTACTCCATTCCGCCGGATTGCGGGATCGCGGAATAAAATGTGGTGCATTTGTTGTCATTGGTCTGGAGACGGGTCGGGACACAGAGCAGGCCACAGGAAAACCAAGCTTTGAAATTTCCTGCCTCACGACGGCTTGAATAACGGAGACCGGCGGAGGCGTTTCTGCGGCGCCATGATCGAGCGGATGTGGAGTAAATGGTGCCGGACTTGACGCCTCAAGCTCCCGTCGAACTATTCATGTCACGCTGTCCTGCATGGGTGGTGCGGCACCGAGATCGGTGCAAGTGGATGTAACAGCCGTGTTTGGTAGCCGCGTAAACTGAGGCAGAACACGGCGGCTTTTGGCCATTTCGAAGCGACGGCATTCCTTGATAGTCGTATCTACGGTCGTGACGTTATTGTAGACGAGCAAATTGAAGGCGTCGTCCGCGATGCCCTTAAGTATGTGGCCCACCTTGTCACTCTCTGTCATTTGCTCGTCGACTTTTCAGCACAACGCGAGGACATCGTGTATGTACGAGACATACGACTCTGTTGACGACTGCACACGAGTGGCGAGTTCTTTTCGCGCTTCCATTTGGCCACCGGACGGGTCCCCTAAGATGTCGCGTAGTCGCTCCTTGAAGGTATCCCAGCTGGTGAGCTCGGTCTCATGGGCGTCGAACCAGACCCGTGGGGTGCCGTCCAAGTAAAATATTACGTTGGCGAGCATCATGGTAGGGTCCCATCGGTGTGTGTGGCTAACACGCTCGTACATACGGAGCCAATAGTCGACGTCGAGCCCAGGTTGTGCGGAGAATGTACCTGTATCACGGGGGGTGGGCATCGTCAGGTATGTAGTGGCTGGAGCTACAGATGGAGACGCTGACAGGCTGTTGTCATTGGTAGCCATGGCCGGAGACTGAATGGTGCGGCCACTGCGAAGCTTCGTGGTGACGACGGGGAACGTTCCACCTCCACCAAATATGTTACGGAAAAGAAGAGACGCCGTAACGACGAGGCTGGGGATTAGATATATTCCAAACCAGCGGTAATGGCGTGCCCGGTTCACCAGCGATACCCTTCATCTTCCTCGTCAGGTACACACGCGCGTCGCCCCCTAGAATATCAGTATACATGCATGTAGCAATATATATATATATATATATATATATATATATATGCTATAACCAGAAGATATGCTAAATGTCTGGCACCCAGGCGCGCCGCTGTTCGAATTTCTTAGGATGGCCCCTGTGCGTCGAAAGAGCACCATGTCTTTAATTAAGCAAGGCCCCGTGTTAAATATTGTGTGAACGACAAAGAACGCCACTACCATCATTAGGATTAGACCAGCGCATTCGCAATAAAGAAGATGTCAACGGGTGGGCTTTGCCATGGGCACAGGCGCACGGCCTGAGGTAACTTCGTTATGAAATCCCATACAAGATTTGCGAGGCCAAGTTGCAACGTTCCGTTCGTAGTGTTTGCATCGCTGGAAGCAAAATGTAGAGAAAAGGACGAGCCGCCGTGCGCATAGCGATGCCCACCCGATGACCTCTTCTTTATTGCTAACAATGATCTAATTCCCCGATGATGATAACGTCGTTCTTCGTCTTCTACACAATTCGTAATACCCCGTATGCCTGTTTTTCGGGGCTTGCAGTTTCCTGCGTCACCATGGTTGGTGTCTCACCAGATACGGGCAGTTCAGCATCGCACTGTTTTCAGGGTTGGCCCACCTTTTACGAGCACATCTTTTCGCCGACACTGCAGACCATATAGGTGTGTCGCGATGTGATCACCACACATGTCGCATGTGCCAGTCATGGGGGTAGAGAGGTAACTTCCTGCGAGAACGTTAACTCCGCCCACACACACTAAGTTATTTCGCCACGTAACCGACGCCCGCCAGGTATACAACCAACCGTCAGCTGTGCGTGCACGCCTCGTTGTCTCGTGCTGCGCCAGTTTGTGTGATACACGCACGTTAAACAGTGAATGTAAAAACATGTTGGGAGAAAGGAAATCGTTGTGGTTTAGAGGTAGCAAAAAATCTTAGCCGATGTCTTTGCCGATATAACATGAAGGAGCGGAATATCAAGGGTTCTGTAATGTTTATAACAGATAACTCGTGGTGTGTTTGTGTTGCGGTTTAGATGCATAGAGACTGGAAAGGCTTCAGAGGAAAGGTTTAATAAAATAAGGAAGTTTCCAGGTTGCGGCGTGAGCTGACGGAATGATGGCGGCCCTTTCGGCCTGCAGCAAGCAGACAGGTTATAGGAGACACTTTTAGTTGGTCGTACGTAACGAACTCACGTACGTAGCCTTGCCGCAGGAGAGAGCTGCACATGTGCAGTACGTAACGCATCAATTGCAGAAATGCGCGCGTACGCCCGAAACAAGAAGCTGCATACGTAACGCAACGCTTACTACGTTACGTTCTCGCGAGGCCTCGAAGAAACCAGAACGAGAGTATATGGTGGCAGCATTGGCGTTCTAAGCAGACAGCAACAGCGGAAGATGCAATTGATTGATTTGTGGGGTTTAACGTCCCAAAACCACCATATGATTATGAGAGACGCCGTAGTGGAGGGCTCCGGAAATTTTGACCACCTGGGGTTCTTTAACGTGCGCCCAAATCTGAGCACACGGGCCTACAACATTTCCGCCTCCATCGGAAATGCAGCCGCCGCAGCCGGAAATCGAACCCGCGACCTGCGGGTCAGCAGCCGAGTACCTTAGCCACTAGACCACCGCAGCGGGGCAGCGGAAGATGCAAGGCATGTGTACTCCACAATGAAAAGCGATGTTTTTATACCAGACAAGGTAAATTGAATCAGTGCGTTCCGGCATCCTGATGATTAAGAATAAATCGCCTCGTGCCTCACGAAAATCGTCAAGAATCGCCTTTGATATTTTATGTGCGGGAACGCATCTTTTTCTGCCAAACCTCTTGGCGAATTAACCCGTAAAGAATGGCGGCTTGGTACGTTCTTTTATTCATGGTGCAACATAACACGCCTTGGACGTTGTGCGAGCTTTCACTCCTTAAATGAGCCGTAGTAATCGTAAGCCCATGAATAACTGGAACGCAACCACTTGCTGCAAAGTACGCTAAACCTTATCTGCAGCAGCACTGGATAGAACGCTGGGGTCGATCCAGTGTGGCCGTGCGCAATCAGCTGCATTGCGCAACCAAGTTCAAAACAACAAAGGTGAACGTACACACTCAGTGCACCCAGGAACGATGCTAAAGATTTACACAGTGAACGCCACGGCCTGACTTGTACACTGGTGGCCCTTAATTACTGTGGCCGTCAGAAGTTTTCGGGCAGACCGCAGAGGCCACGTTATTACTGGGACCTAGCATACTTAGAGCGTGGGTGGCACTGATAAGCATTCCAAATCGTTGCATCTCGAATACGACTCATCTAGGTGAGTGAAACGCATCAAGGTACGTTAAACTAAAGGTGCCATTGCACGCTTCCCTTGCAGCGTACGCAAGGAAATTTTCACAGCGTACGAATCTTCCCCGTAAGCTCAACTAAAAGTCTCACGTGAGGATGCCTCACGTAATCGTGTTCTAAAACAAAATTCGCGGGAAAGTCATGTTCTAATCTTTTCTTTGTCCTCTTTCTGTCTTTTTCGGGCTGCATGTCACACATGAACATACAAATGCCCTTATCACAATGCTTGCTGTTTTCTCAGCTGAAGGGTTTGCGAAAGCACATGACCGTTCCGTCAAGGGCAGTATTTTGGCAGCAGTGAAAGGAGCGAACTCGTAGAGCAAATCCTCATTGTTTCCTGTCCACCAAGCGAGCGGCCATGGCCTTATCTGAGGGTGCGCTATAAAGCCCCTGTTTCCACGTAGAGCGTACAACGGAGCCCGAAAAGTTACTCCGTTTGAATGGTGCGCGAAGGAAGTGAGGGTGTGGGGAAGGGGACAAAACAACAACAACAACGAGAAATAAAAACAAGGTTGCCGAGTCGTGCACGTCCAACGCTAACGGCCAAAAGTCGGTCTGCGAATGTCATCAACCGTCGCAGGCTCTTTCACTTGACGCGGTTCGCAACAGCGGCGTTCCGATAAGGAGCGCGTGCATTCTATACACACAAGCGGTCGAGGCGACGCAAGGTTGTCCAGATAGCCAGCGATAGTGTACGGCTCTTCACGCGAAATGCCAAGTCTGGGTTGACACGACGCTGGCTCGCACACGGCACGCAAAGCAGCTCGTTGTGCCTTGGCAATCATGTCGCAAGTGCCGCTCCGAGAGATAACGCAAACTGCGTGAAAGCAGGCGTATAGACACGCGTGAACCACATGATCGTTTTGTTTGCACGCACTGCTATCTAATTACACTCGGATAACAGAAGGGTCTATAGGGAGTACAGATAGCTGAAAACTGTAAGCGAAGAATACGAGCATGGTCGGGTAGTCTCTTCCCACTTAATCCTTGACAGTCTCTGTGTCACAAAGTACGACGAGGTAAACCAACCACGGTGGTCTAGTCATGGTGCTTGACTGTTGACCCGAAGGTGACGGGTTTGAATCCGGCCTCGGAGGAAGCATTTAATGTCTAGCAAAATGATAATAGCCCGTTCGGAGAAGCTTCCACACGGGATTGTTGGTACTGCTTTTTAATGATGTGTGAGAAAAATGCACGAAGGTCTAACGAAAACTGGGCAATACAAGTTGTGTGCGAACTGTCAACTGTTTATTTTCGCTAAAGCGCGCCGGAGATATAGACGACACATCAATGATAACAAGTGACTGTGCCACAGCATGACTATTCAAGGAAGCAAGTCGATTTCAAGCCCCCGTGTTCTGCGTGTGTAGTCTCAGCGTTAAAAACTGCATCGTAGAAGGTAATAGAAGAAGAGCTCACTTGATTATGGAATTTGGGAATGAAATATGGCTCCGCGGTTTCACGTGTTCTTTTAGAGCTGCAGCGCATCAACTTCTGAGTTTGATTAAAAATGGGCTCACATCCACATCTTGCTCAATGCCCTGGTAGTTGTAGCATCTCTGCAGCGTACCTACGCTATCTCAACCTTACATTTATGCAAACCCCTTTGTCCTATGGAGTATTTCTGACTGGTGAAGGGAATGTTCCACACTGCATCCTTATCGCATTCTACATATGTTTTGGTATGTTTAACTGTACACTTTTTCATTGACGATGTTTTGGGGTATCCTTGACTTGCTTGCATATATAGACCTTAAATCTTGTGAAAACCACGCGCACCGGCTATCAAGAGACAGCGCAAAGAGTTACGGAGTACAGCTGTGCTCGTGGCCCACTTGCGCCCTTCAAAAGAGCCATGGCCTGCGTGCTGCCCGGGAGAGAGACGCCTTGGCTGCCAAAAAGGACGGAGACTGACTCGCGCTGGCCGATTGCTGCTGCCCGGAATCGTGGTCGCTGCGTAGCTGTCTCGTCCTTGGGCCTACCCTACCGTATGCCGTGTTAAATAAGTGTTGTCATTTGTTTTTGACGTGAAGCCTCCGTCGTCTTCGCTTCACCTACGGACGGGACGCAGCTAGCCCACAGTTGGCGCCCAACGCGATTTTCGCCCCAGCCCTTAGAAATGGACGCCGGACGTAGGTCCAGCCTTTGGTTTTAGTTGCCGAGCTTTCGCCTACAGAAACTTTTTTTGGTGCATATGTTTTCGGTTGCGCGGTATTTTTGTTCTCCCCATGGCACAGGCAGACGGAATGCTGCTTAGATCCAGGACTACCGGCGACAGAGAGGACTCACCTCTTCAGCCGACAGAACAGCTGCTGTGTAGCAGCTGGACACAATTTAGACACGCTGAGTTGTGCAACACGGTCATTGACCGCGTGAGCAGTCTAACCGTTGAGTCGCAAAGGGTAAGTGGGATACAGCTGACCGGGAATCAGTAGCTGACTTCTTAGACGAAGTAGACACCTGTGCCAGAGCTACTGGCGCCTCGGAAGCGTACGTAATGGCTCGAATCCAGCCATTGGCATTACGGGATACCGCAGGACGATGGCGGAGAATTGCCTTTCGTGCATCCCATGGAAAGATTTTCAGCTATTCCGGGGAGCTGTTCCTGGTCGCTGTTCCTTGGAGCAAGTGTCCGCGGAGCAGCGTCATAGTGTAGAGCGCTCACTCCTTACTCGACCAGCACAATAGTCGGCTGGACCCCCCGTCCCAATATACCGGGTCCCAAGTCCTGCGCGAGCCGACCGCAGACGTTCCTGTAATAGGTACTCCGGTGGCCACACCGCCGAAAGGCGTAATTTCAGTGATAGGCTAATTGGGGAAGTGATTTTCAATGAAAAGAAGAGAAAAGTGAGCCCCGTAATTGTCTCTTAGGGGAAGGACACCTCAACAGTACCTCACGAGGGATAGGGATAGAGAACCGTAATTGTCTCTCAGGGGAAGGACACCTCAACAGTACCTCACGAGGGATAGGGATAGAGAAGGGATTAAAAAGATAGGATTGAAAGGTAAAGAAATAGAGAGATAGGAATGAGAGAGCGGGGCGCAGGGACAGCGAACGACGTAAGTAAGGAAAAGACAGGAAAGATGGACACGGTTGCAGGAGTCCGAGGACGGGGCACCACTGGCGAGAGCTCTTGTCGGCGTCAGGAGATGGCGTATATATAGGGCTAACCCAGTCGGCCAGAGCTACGCTGTCGTCGTCGTTGGGGACCGGCGTCAGGAGTTGGCTTAGGACCAGCCCAGTTGGGCAGAGCTCCACGGTCGTCGGAGATCGCAAGGGCACAACCGGTCGGCACGAAATCCAGCGAGCGAGTCAGGCTAAATGACCAAGGCAGACATGCGAAAGTCGTATGCTTCCAGTGCGGTAAAACTGGTCACGTGAGGCGGCACTGATTGGTGCGCCGTAGCGCAAATGCAGGTTATTCGGGAAACTGCTACGGCTGGCCGATGGCCATCAATGCCAGGAGCGTGGAACGCTGCCTGGTACGTGCAGACGAGGAACAACAAGCTGGTGAGTCAGTCATATTTCCTGTGTTTGCCGCATAGCGCAGTCGAAAAAAACCACAACGAACGTGAAAACACCGGGAATTATCGTACCTGCCTTTTTTGATACTGGCTCGGGAATATCTTTATTCGGTGACGCATTGCTGCAACAGTGTAAAGCTAAAAAGGCAAAGCTTCGTAACGCGAATGTTTATTTGAAAATGACATCAAACCACGTATCAAACGCTGATGCTTGTGTTCGCTTGCGGATAAGATTTAATAGAAAAACGAAGCACCAGCGATTTGTTTGTTTGCCTGGTATATCAGTGCCAGTGCTTTTCGGCCGAGATTTTCTTGTAGACGAAGGATTCACGCTCGACATTCCAGCAAGAGGCTGTCACCTTCACGGACAGTCCGAGACAACGTGCTTTGTGGAGTAAAGGGACTCCGTGCCTATAGCAGGAAGCACGAAAGGCGTAGGAGCCATGCAAACCACCCTGCCATTAGCTGTTGCGCCTAAAAATATGCATTCCCGTTGGGGTACTTTGGTGACTAAATAGGAGCTTCTTGTAGCGAAGCAGAGTGATGGCTTCTGTCGTAAAGTGTCGCAAAAGCTTGTGGCTCGTGAACCAGCTGACACAGGAAGCAACGAGGAGACGGACTGCTGCCTGCTGGGAGAAGAAGGCCTCTTCTTCCGGTATTTTCCCCAGATGGATGACGGTATGCGGAATCACCATTTCGAGTTCAAAACGTTGTAGCACGACAGTGCTTTAGCTGGTCACTCTTCAGGGCAGAAAACTTACGAGAAACTGTGTCGTATAGTTGCTTGGCTCGACATGAAACAGGATGTACTACGCTACACGCGTTCTTGTTCAGTTTGTCAAAAGGCAAAGCAACGTGGTGGTTTACCGTTAGGAACAATGCAATAAGTTGAAAGTACTTCACTTTGGCAAATAGTAGCATGTGACGTAATAGGCTCATTTCCCATGAGTACGCACCGAAACCAGTACCTGCTTGTCGTGATTGACCATTTCACGTAATGGGTCGAATTGATTCATTTGCGGAAGTTCACTTCGCAAACAGTGTGGGACTGCTTTCTAGAAACCTTCACCAGGTTCGGATTCTCTACCCAGCTGATCACAGAAAACGCAGCGTACTTCACCAGCAAGATGTTCATGGATCCTGTGGCGCCCTGGGAATTTGTCACAAGCACACATCTCTGTATCACCCGCAGAGAAGCATCGCAGAAAGGGTAAACCGAAATCTTAACTCTATTCTTGTCACGCCTACCAAACGTCACAAAGACATGGGATCTGAAACTTGCAGAGATGGCATTCGCCACCAGAAAGACAGTGAATCGATCAACAGGTTTCTCTCTTGCGCTACTCTACCTGAACAAATAATTGAGCTTTCCGCATGACAATGCTCTGACACGTGCAGCCACTTATGGGAGACCTTATGTAAGCTCTGCAGATGACCTAACGCAGCGGCTGACCAACACGGTACAGCAAGCCAAAGAGAGCCTCGATGTATTCCACATAGAACATGCCGGACAATATTATAAGTGTCAGAAAAGTATTAGTTTTGAGCTTGGTGACTGGGTGTTAAAACGCACACACCCCCTCAGTGACACCTCGAAAGGTTTTTCAGCTCCCCAAACAGATGGGACGGGGCTTATAGAATATTCCGGAAATCCAAGCTTTTGTACACATTAACAGATTCCATGACTAATCAAGTGTATGGATATATTCATGTATCCAATCTCATACCATGTTTTGCACGACAAGACTCGGCTGCTGGGGATCCAGACATCCCTCACCGGAGCTTGGCCCAGTGGCTTAGCCAGGAGGAGGGGGTTGGGGGGTTCAAACCCCCTTCCCCAATATTCTTCGTCGAACACCCCCCCCCCTTCCCCCTGACACCTACTTAAGTTATTCTTTTGTCACTTCATACTGACATGATTTAGAAACTAAGCACTGCTACTATCACAATATGGTTGCTGGGTGCTTTTACAATGAATAATGTCTGCATAGAGAAAAGCGTGTCGCGGTGTTTCTCAAAGCTTAGCACTCTGTGAGAGTTTTGGAAAGAATCTCGGCCACGTGTGTTTTAAGTTGGCTCGGCGACGGCATTAATGCTCAAGTGGTGGTCATACTTGTACCCGCTGGAACAGATCTCGCCGGAGTCGATCACTGTGAGAATTTTCGGTGGGCAGAGGTTATTTTTAATGTAAATAACCAGACACAGTTCCAAGGCCTGATAGGCAACGTTCAAGCATATTAAAGTGTGACTCTTCGTACGTGTGCTAATATATACTCAAGCCAGAGAATAACATTTCTATTGAACCTTTGCACGTTCTACTAACTTCTAAACACACAAACACGCACACTCATGCGTGACAAAATATTTGGTTTATACACATAACTTTGCTTGTATGCGAGTATACAATATATTTATACATATCTTTATTATGCCCTAACGTCTAAGGCACTCCGAAGTGTTGTCTAGTAACGAAGGTGCAGCACAGGCAAACGTGCAGGCTAATCACAACCTTAGAAAGGCCTACTAACATACTCATCATGTAACTTAGGCTCATAAATTAAAAGACGGTGGTCAAAGCAGAGATATGAGAAATGCAGTGTGGGGAGCTGTAGTGAGCACAAGCTTTATTATTCAGCACTGTGGCAAACAGCAAATATACGACGAATTATGTATATTTATCTTCATCTGTACGCTTCTTTACATTGACATGACTAGAGGGGCACAACGGGCAATTTCTGCAACTAGCGACATGACGCACGACAAGTAATGCACAGAATGGAGAAAAATTAGTGGGCGTGTTATCGCGTAAAATAACGAGCAATATACATTGTAACCATAAATTTTTTACCAGTAATACAAGAAATTTTGTGCAAGCAATGTCTCATGCCGGACACAGACACATTGCAAAACGAAATATGGTTGATTATTTTTTATCAATTGACACAAAGACTATCCAGTACATTACATGTCACATTATATGCCCCATATGTTACCCAAAATTTCCGAAAATCACCACATGCAAATTTGAATTGTTGCGTTGCCGTTCACAGCTTTCGTATCCACCAACCACATCTGCAAGTGAAAGGTGCCGCTGAAAAGCAAGGAGTAGGCAACTGGAGAGAACCGAATCACTCTGTCATGTTGTAAAAGTGATTGTCTCATACAGTTGAGCTTGCTTCCTTACAGCTGGACGAAAAGCATCGCATACTGATTTTACTAAAATCACCTTTTTTACTGCCCACCAGGGTGGTCCAGGGGTTATGGTGCTCTGTTGCTGACCCGTAGGTAGCGGGATCGATTGCCTGTCGTATTTTCTATGTAGGCGAAAATGATTGAAGCCCCTTCACTTTGGTTTAGGTGCGTGTTAAAGAACCAAAGTTGTAAAATTTATTGAGCATCCCACTACGGCGTCTCTCGTAGTCACATCATAGTTTCTGAATGTTAAACTTCTTCAATTGCTAATTAAGAAGTATGTATTTAATGTTGTTCAGAACGTCTCAATCCTAGAATAACTTCAGTTGATTTTCATCCTTGATTGAGCTGGCGCTTTAGGTTAATACTACACACACATTCAGTTGAAGTCGTCTACGTTCCCGTTAAAGAGCAGAGAGAATGTCTTCCTGGCGGACTTGGTATTTCACAGTGGATGTTCAGAGAGCGATGCCAAACAATCTTTAATTTGTTGCTGTAGCTCTCATGTGCAACTTTAGGCGTCTCAGCGATGAAAAAAAAGCGTTATGCTTCCGCTGTGCTCACCGGCCGAGTTGCCAGAACATTTAGAAGATGGTGCACGTTTGGGAAGAATACCTCTGGGAAATCGGCAACCGCTTGCATCGCAGACATGCTCAGCGTTTCTTGCTTCTCTCGCTTACATTTCGCAGCCTATACTACTAACTTCCCTTCCTATGCTGAAGTTGAGATAATGTTCGATAATGTTCGAGCACACATCAGTTAAATTCTCGGCAGTATGAAGAGTGGCAGATTCGGAAATATTCTGTGGCAGAAGCACAGAAAGCATCTTCAAGGTGTGCCGGTGCCTTTTAAAGCGCTCTGTTATCTGGTCTAATAAATAGTCGAGAAAAGACCAGTAATACTGAAAGCCTAAAGCGCTCATCAACGCTAGCCACTGGCACGTTTACTTCGATGAAGCTGCCTGCCTGTGACAAGCCGCAATCCATTTTCGTCAGTTGTAAAGTGTGTACTGGCAGCATGGTTGTCTTTTGGGAAAAAAATCATCAAGCATTACACCCTACGGCGTTTCGGCGCAACCATCGAGTCTCATAGAAGGGCGCTGATCGACCCAGGACACGAACTACCAAGCTATAGGGGTAGGCAGCGTATTTCAAAGGGGCGACTTCGCTTTGCTAAAGAGCAACGAGCTCAGCAATGTTCGAGCAGTGACCCTGAACGCGAGAAACGAGAACTTTAGCGATGAAAAATGTCGGCTGGTAAATTTCCGCTTGAAACACTAGCGCTCGTTTCTCGCCTGGCGGAAAGATTCGCGGGTATACATTTCCTCCGCTTCCCTTCAGGCGCCGGTAAGGTCGCGCTCGCCTATTATCTTACTCTGCGTGGGAGATGCCTCACGTTTGTGATTGCGCCCATACGGAAAGCTGGTAGTTTCTGTCGCGTTGAGTGAAATACCACAAACGTGAATGAACGCGAAGGAGGTGATGGCAGTAGTGAAATTCCAGCGACTCGCCTCGGAATGCCCGAAAGAGACGACCAACAGGCATAGGCGGTGCATGGTAGAACGATAGTAAACTGGTGCTGCGTGTGCTGGCAGTTCTCGTCAGAGTTCACGCGTTCTGAGAAATAGCTATGGTGCGCTATGCTCTGAGCAACTCCGGTGTTCATTCCTTCATCACTGCAGTGGTGAAAAGATCACTGAAGATTTTGTCTGGTTCGAGGCGGCTCCTGTTCGCGAGTGTAAATGCTGGGAAACGGGAATGCACGTACTATGCTGTGCAGTGAAAAATTCTGTGCAGTTCTGAATCTGTTGCTGTAAAGGGAAATGTCAGCTGCACGCTTGAAAACAATGGAAGACACCTTGCCGCGACGCTATCGCTTCAGGGAGCTGAGTGACGAAAGCAACAAAAAAAAACACGAGAACATTCCGCGTTTTTTTAGCATATTCAAGTTTTTTTTAGCGTATATACGCAGCGGACAAGCTAGTTCTATGTAAGTTGGTATAGTCCGGTCACACGCGCACTTTCGATTGAGACCAAGTGAACATTTCTCATCACTGATTACCTTGCCCTCACAGATTGCACTATGAAACCTTTATGATTAGAGTACTTCATTGCTATCAAAAGTCCCAGTGCAACAGAAAGTCTGCCCGAAAAATAACGTGTGCAAAATCGTGTTGCCAACGTGCAGCATATCTTACAAAAAATTACTTATTGTGTATCGCAAGCCTGCTTGGATTCGCGCAGTAATTTTTTAAAAAAAAGTTGACTAAAAGCTACCACTGCGTCAGGGCTGCTTGACATAAAGAGCTTAACAGAAAAATCATTCTCACAGGCACGCAGTCACATTCATCGACAGTAAGTATTTCGCTCAGCAAATTAAGCAATACCGATACGCAATTATGAATGTACAAATGCATGCTGCGTATACCTCTGAATCCTCGTTGTAAGCGGAACCGTCCTTGACTTGTGAAACGTACTTCTCCCCGACGTGGACTACGCCAGGTACGCTTAACAAAGCTCAACGATTAACTATCTCTTCTTCGATCGGGTGGGTAATCGCAATAATGCGTTTTAGTAGTAGTAGTAGTAGTAGTAGTATTTTTATTAACAGTAAGCCGGATACAGAGCTCACTGCAGGGGCAAAGGGCTAAAGGCGAACAGCCTGACAAAGGCCCTTGTCCCTCCGCCGTCCGTGACAGTGCAAAGCTTAAAACAATATATATATTCAATACATTGGTTTCAAGCAACCTGAAATTGTAAACACAAAATTCAAACATAAATAGCATAAGAAGTTTACATAACACATTTTAAGAATTAGAGGTCACTCTCGTTATAATTCACAACTAAACAATATCAATGAAACAACTCGAAAACAGACACAAAATGCATGCGGATACAATGAATTCCGCTGTATACACTCGTATACTTGACATAGAAGTTTATGAACAAATTAAGCATTTGCAGAGGCATGAGACTCCATTCGAAGACTAGTCCATTCAATGGTGCGGCGAGAGGCCGTTGCTCCAAACGGTCACTGTATACCTGTCGTTTACTGTATTTTACAGTACTTCTTACAGTACTGCCTTACCGCCGTGGTAATGAACTGGGCGGAGCTACCGCACATTAGTCCGGCTATACAGACTTGCTTTTCGCATGACGGCCGTGTTTGAATAATACCACAGCATAGAACTTGCTTCGTATGCTTACACTCCAATTGGTGAGTGAAATTCGACACAGGCCAGTCGTCAGAATAGCTAGAGCGTGACGCGCGCTCACCTAAAGGCGAAGACACCATTTTGACTATGAGGTGCACCTAAAAAGTGTGACGTTTTCAGACGTGCAAAACGCGAAATTACACTTCATCAAGCAAAACAAACATAATTTCTCTTTGGTTCGTTCAGTGTCTCTTTATCAACAGCATCTTGTCGCAAATGAAGTGATTTCTGTTTTATGATTTTCGTGCGGGAACCACAGACGCATTGGTGGGGCTATATTTTTCAGCGGTAGCACACGCCCACTTTGGTTTCGTAGCCTCCCTTCATTGCCACAAAAAGTTGTCCCGTGTATAGAAAGTAGCCACACACACACACACAAGAGAGCGAGAGAGAGAGAAAAAAAATGAGGGAAAGGCGAGGAGGTTAACCAGAGAACGGAGCATCCGGTTTGCTGCCCTGCACTAGGGCAAGGGGGAGTGGGGAAGAAAGATGGGAAAGAAAGCAAAGAGGGAAATAGACGCGCGCAAAAAGGGGGTGGCTGGGGTGCTATAGCACACACACACAACACACACACACACACACACACACACACACACACACACACACACACACACACACACTACACACACACACACACACACACACACACACACACACACACACACACACACACGCACGCACGCAGACACACACACACATACACACACACGCAGACACACGCACGCAGACACACACACATGCACGCACACAGGCATGCACGCACGCACGCGCGCACGCACACACACACGCACGCACACACACACACACACACACACACACACACACACACACAGAAGGTGATTGATTAATTTGTGGGATTTAACGTCCCAAAACCACCATATGATTATGAGAGACGCCGTAGTGGAGGGCTCCGGAAATTTAGACCACCTGGGGTTCTTTAACGTGCACCCAAATCTGAGTACACGGGCCTACAACATTTCCGCCTCCATTGGAAATGCAGGCGCCACAGCCGGAACACACAAAAAGGAATACATGCATCATCTCTATTGTGAAATCTGAGGAAGTGCTTAGCAAGGACACCCAATGATTCCTCTTATTAGCGTTCCCACCGCTATGTTTATTAAAATCGTTGCTGCCTTCTTGTTTCAGTTAAGCATGCAGACTTTCCCCGGCTCCACTTGAGTATTGCTAGGGAGATTCGCATACTCGGTGTGCAAAATGTGCACTACTTTTGAATGCCTATTATCGACCTTGCTCTTGTCACGTTAAGATACGCGTTGTCTGCAACGAGTTCTACCATGTTGTCTCTCCTTTCAGATATAGGGACCAAGCGCCGGCGAAGAGCAGGTGGGAGGAGCAATCGGATGCTCTGTGAGGCAGTGGCGCTCTCGCTTTTGTATCGCAGCCTCGCAAGTCAACCGCATGTGTTCAATGCAGTCTTGGTGATTTTCAATTTATAATTGTGACTACTTCTTGGTTATTTTTGTCAACTTTATCATTGTGGACCTTCATTTTTTAATCTAGTTTTTAACATTGCTAGCCATGTTTCATGTATTCAGCGCTTGATTGTTAGCGCTACCACAACACATCATATCTATACGGATAAACGACAAGCGGAGCCCCTAATGAGTTGCGCACTTAAAGCCGGTGCTCACCAGCGACATTCTTTGTAACTGCAGGATGACATCACCCAAAGGAGGTAGTAGAGGTGAAGTGAGTGCTTTGATTTAGCCCGCTCCTGCTTGTTTCAGTATTTCCAATGTCGTAGTGCAAATGGCGTATGCTTTTCTGACACACGCACGCACATCCGCACCACAATGGCGGTGCTAAGACGAGACCCTGATCACCCGCGATCACTTCTGAGGCAGGGAGTACGTGTATACATGAATACAAAAGAAGTGAAGTACTTCCAAGAGTGAGTCACCTCGCGTAAGAATGTGAAATGTAAAACAAATGACGGGCCAGTTGCTGGAACGAGGACGTCCACCAAAGACATACGAATCAGCGCCAAAGCTCCGATATAAAGCCTCCAATAGGGGGTATGCACTTGACGTCAACCGCGAGCATCGCTGTAGCGTCGCAGTTGGCATTTGAAAGGTGTGCATGCTCGCTGCACAGGCGAAAAGCTCGCCCCACGCGCTGTGTGCGAAATTACGGCAACTTGGATGTCTAGAGACGTCCAGAAAACCTCCTTCACGCCGAAACACGAACAGTACGACAGAGTGTACGAGAGGACCGTCAAAATTGAACGGCGATAGCGTTGCCACATTGCGTATCAATGCTCAGTGCATACCCTCTATATGAAGCTTCCATGGCAAGGAACACTCGGATTAATCTTGCCTGCTTATATTACAAAGCTTCGAGGTATTTCGTTCAACAATCATCCCATTTACACCCATTTCGTTCACCAATCATCCTACCCAGGTGACTCGCCGATTCGATCCGTTGAACATTGTACAATTCAGATGTTTTATTGGTTGTTATAAATACACTTTTTTTACGTGCACAGTTGACACTTGGAATAATCTGGACACTACTTTGAAACGACTACCGCATGCGCTGTTTGTTGAACAAGTGTCCAATTATGTAAATTGATGTTCTTAATTTTGCTGTTGTTCCTTTTGTTTGATCATTTATTGTTTGTTGAACAGCTGTCTAATTATGCAATTTTATGTTTCTTTATTTATTTGTGGTGTTTTTGTTCGCTTATTGTAAGCACTCCTGCAATGTCTCAAACATAAGACAGCTGTATCTGTAAATAAATAAAAAATAAAGTAAATAAAATTATCATAACATACATTCTTTTTCCCTATCTGAGCTTTTGACAGAGCACAGGCCATCATAGCTGCTATATGTTAACCTTGAGCCGAGGTTCGATGTTGATGTCAAAGGCTTGTTTTGTTGAAGCGCTTCGATAATTTTTCTAGACAGCAGCCGCCAGCGCCACTCTTAAAGGTCAGCAAGGTTTTCCAAGACAGTGTTGCTCTTGAAGAAGGCTAAAATTTGATATAGCGCACTCCAACGCATGGGTCTATGTCAACAGTCGTGTCGTGATTGTACTCTTTGTCAACTGTACACAGAACCTCCTGATACGCGGCTTCCGATTGAGCTATAGAAAGCAGCCAATCTCAGAGATTCTTCAGTTGTCCTTGTTTGCGGCTCGTTTGTCGAAACACTGACTTCCAAGCGTGCACGGGGCAGCAGCTTGCGTTTTTTCGCTCACGTATGTTAAGTTGCTAAAATGCCTGAATAATGACTAGGTTGCGACAACATGCCGACCGCCAGGCTTCAAGAAGGTTCTAAATATAAAGACTCTCGAATCCAGACTGAAAGTTATGTCATGAAGTTAATGTAGCCGCTTGTTCAATATCACATATAAAATTTGTGACAATAGTAAGAATTTGGCCGGACCGAAATGTGATGAGAAGCAAAACTTTCTCCCATATAAAAAATCCCAAAGAAGGTATCCTCTACTCACCATTTCATGCAGAAGCTATGTGACTTTCACTAACAAGCTAATTTTTCTCTCCGTTCTTCGAAAGCGCTTACTTGCAGACATGTTTTAAGTGTGTGGTGCGGGAGTTGACACATCTGTGAACATATGCATCCTTCCGTCATTGAGTTTGTGTGGCGTGCACAAAGACACGAACAAGGTGAAGGAAGGAACAACGCGTGCACTGACGCACAATGAAGCCAAACCACACTGATGTTTTAGCCTTTTCTCAAGCAATTGGTGTGGCACCTGAGACAACCATGAATGGATCCCTTTGTTGGCGCACAAACAATCTGAGTTATCATTTTTACACCGGTCAATCATGTGCTCATTCACCATTGTTCTCATAAAAAAAAAACTAGGTGCAGAGGCCCACACAGAGTGATACCCCACATAGTCGTACCGCACGCTAGGTCCATTTGATGTAGCATAAAAACCTAAGTGGAACGTCGAAACGACAAACCGCCATCTTCTCGACTATTCTAAAAGAAGTGCGCTTCAAACCACCTATCAATAGTTTGCACATGACGGCATGGACGCAGTACATAGCTCCATAGAGTTTCCTAATGTACACTAGAGGGAACTCTGGCGCCAGTGTCTATGGGAGCTGCAACGAAGAGCGCTTTAGCGAGCATGGGAATTGTGGGTAGCACACGAATTTGACTAATCTTCGTACTTCTGGCCTGCTTTTGGCTCCGTGTGTGTTCGTGTGACTTGGAGCTGTTTTCACACGAAACGAAAATCAGCAAATGTTCAGCGGTTGCGCTTCACCACCTTATTTGTTTAGACTTACCTTTCCAATGATTGATATGTGGGGTTTAACATCCCCAAACTACCATATGATTATGAGAAACGCCATAAAGCTTACCTTTCAAATCGGGTCACGAAGTTCAAAAGAGTTGAATCTTTCTTCCAAAACAAACAGTAAACGAAGCCGCAAGTAAAATTCGCTGGCCGCAAGTACGAAGACTTATAGGCAAAAGTTTGTACTACCCATAATTTCTATGGTTGCTGAACGATCGCAGCGGCACTAGTTCCATCTAGGTAATTTTAGGTAACTTTATGCATAGCTCCAATCAACATGATAATTTACATGACGTGAAAGCAATGTGATCCCGCGGCGAATAATCATTTACAGTGTGATAACGACGTCGCAAGAACGTTATTGGGCTTCTGTGCGGGAATAGCGAAAAAAACCGGCCGGCGATAAACTAATAGGACATCACGAAGTTCGCGTCCCGCCATTTAGGGGCTGCAACGTAGCTGTTTGCACGTAGTCAAAGCAAGCCATCTAAATACGTTGCTCAGCGAAACAAGAAATATGCAAATCACTTCAAGAAGTGCGTGAAGCTATTCAACTGTTACCGATGGATAAAAAAAAGGTACAGAACTCTGTCAATGAGTAGATACCGAATGCTTACAATTACTGCACATGTTAGCCCTCTCCTTATGCATAAGAAAGTTCCTTGCCTAATGTCGCCTTAGTGAACTCCAAGTGTGTCCTTAGATAGACGGTAGGCATAAAATGCCTAATGTCAGTAACATTAGAGCGACACTAAATATTAAAAAAAAAATTTTCTCGTGTTAGTAACTTACACTTTCATAACCAAAAAGACAACTCGAAACCACGCGAAGACGCTTGATGAGTGAGAAAACCCACTAAAAAAAAAGCTTTCGGATTTCCACACCAGATTCTGTGACGTCGACACTGTCTATTCAGTCCTGCGTAGTTTGTAAGCAACAGAAAGGGAGTACATTCTCTTCTTAGAGATCCAAAAGCATTATAACTGTAGTTTCAGGAAACTTCACTGAGCCAATGTCCCCAAAATGCGAAAAATACACTTTGAAATCGTGACATCACACGCAGATCCCAGATTTCAGCGCAAAAATTATAAATCAATTTAGGCATTGATTTTCTCCCCTGTAAGTTAAATTACAGGGGAGAGCATTTGTAACCTTGTAGCGTCCCCTTGTTGGGCTCCGTGGTGGGTGGCCGCCAACGCTGCTGAAACAACAATAAGGAAGACATGCATGGAGCATTCCCACTACTGTCTGATCGTACCGGCTTAAAGCCGGTACGCACCGATGATCTCACCAGAGAAGGATTGGCCACCCTGGTGCAGTATCTGGCCACCCCCTCCCGTAGCATTCGTCAATTAACTCACGGCCCTCAGTCCCCACCAGCTGCGGAGCAACTGACCACGGCGGTGGTCAGATCTGCAAAGCAGCAGAGGGTGCTAGGAATCTCTGGATACGGACAGGCCACCATTGGAACTTGAACTTAGCAACGTTTAACGTTAGAACGTTATCTAGTGAGGGAAGTCTAGCTGTATTATTCGAGGAGCTAGAAGGCATTAAATGGGATATAATAGGGCTGAGTGAGGTTAGGAGGACAGATGAGGCCTATACTGTGCTACAGAATGGGCACGTCATTTGCTATCGGGGCTTGGCAGACAGAAGAGAACTGGGAGTAGGGTTCTTAATTCACAGAAACATAGCTGGCAACATAGAGGATTACTATAGCATTAATGAAAGGGTGGTAGGCATTGTAATTAAACTGAATAAAAGATACAAAATGAAGGTAGTACAGGCTTACGCGCCTACATCCAGCCATGATGACGCTTCAGTTGAAAGCTTCTATGAAGACGTGGAATCGGCAATGAGTAAGGTGAAAACACAGTATACTATAGTAATGGGCGACTTTAATGCAAAGGTAGGGAAGAAGCAGGCTGGAGACCAGGCAGTAGGAGATTATGGCATCGGCACTAGAAACGCCAGAGGAGAGCTACTAGTAGAATTCGCAGAACGCAATAATCTGCGTATTTTGAATACCTTCTACCGAAAACGAGAAAACCGCAAGTGGACATGGAGGAGCCCTAATGGCGTAAATAAGAACGAAATAGACTTTATAATGACTGCACACCCAGGAGTCGTGCAGGATGTGGAAGTGGTTGGCAAGGTAAGATGCAGTGACCATAGAATGGTACGGGCTCGAATCCGCCTAGACTTGAAGAAGGAACGACAGAAACTGATACGCATGAGGCCAATCAATGAGCTAGCACTGAGAGGGAAAGTACAGGAATTCAGAGTGTCACTGCAGAACAGGTACTCTGCTCTTAGCGAGGAAACCAACCTTAGCGTAGATACAATGAATGATAATCTGACGAGTATCATCACGGAGTGTGCAGTGGAAGTTGGAGGCAGAGTAGCTAGACAGGACACCGGCAAGCTTTCCCAGGAACGAAGAACCTAATTAAGAAGCGTCAAATCATGAAAGTGTCAAGTACAACAGACAAAATAGAACTGGCAGAGCTTTCGAAGCTGATTAATAGACGTAAAGTATGCGATGTAAGAAGGTATAACATGGAGAGAATTGAGCACGCTCTGAAAAACGGAGGAAGCGTCAAAGCAGTGAAGAGGAAACTTGGGATAGGCAAAAGGCGGATGTATGCACTAAGGGACAAAGAAGGCAAATTAACTACCAATATGGATAGGATAGTTAAAATAGCGGAGGAGTTTTACAGAGATCTGTACAGTAGCCGAGACAACCACGACCTTAATACTATAAGAACTAGCAGTAACCCAGACGACACCCCATCGGTAATGATAGAAGAAGTCAGAAAAGCTTTGGAGAGCATGCACAGAGGCAAAGCTGCTGGTGAGGATCAAGTAACATCAGATCTGCTGAAAGATGGAGGACAGGTTGTGTTAGAAAAACTAGCCACTCTATTTACGAGGTGTCTCCTGACGGGAAAAGTACCAGAGTCTTGGAAGAACGCTAACATCATCTTAATACATAAGAAAGGAGATGACAAGGACTTGAAGAATTACAGGCCGATCAGCTTGCTCTCTGTAGTATACAAGCTATTTACAAAGGTAATTGCTAGCAGAGTAAAGAAAACATTAGAATTCAATCAACCAAAGGAACAAGCAGGATTTAGAACAGGCTACTCAACAATTGACCACATTCATACTATCAATCAGGTAATAGAGAAATGCTCAGAGTATAACCTACCACTATACATAGCCTTCATAGATTACGAGAAGGCGTTTGATTCAGTAGAAATATCAGCCGTCATGCAGACACTGCGGAATCAGGGCGTAGATGAAATATATATAAACATTCTGGAAGAAATCTACAGGGGATCAACTGCTACCATAGTGCTTCATAAAAAAAGCAACAGAATACCAATAAAGAAGGGTGTAAGGCAGGGGGACACAATCTCCCCAATGCTATTCACTGCGTGCTTACAGGACGTTTTCAGAAGCCTAGAATGGGAACAGTTTGGGATAAGAGTTAATGGAGAGTACCTCAGTAACCTGCGCTTCGCCGATGACATTGCATTGCTGAGTAACTCAGGGGACGAATTGCAACTCATGATTACGGAGTTAGACAAGGAGAGCAGAAAGGTGGGTCTTAAAATTAATCTGCAGAAAACGAAAGTAATGTACAACAACCTCGGAAAGGAGCAGCGCTTTGCGATAGGTAATAGTGCACTTGAAGTTGTAAAAGACTATGTCTACTTAGGGCAGGTAATAACCGCAGAGCCTAACCACGAGATTGAAGTAACCAGAAGAATAAGAATGGGGTGGAGCACATTCGGCAGGCACTCTCAAATTATGACAAGTAGATTGCCACTGTCCCTCAAGAGGAAGGTATATAACAGCTGTATCTTGCCGGTACTTAGCTACGGAGCAGAAACCTGGAGACTCACAAAGAGGGTTCAACTTAAATTGAGGACGACGCAGCGAGCAATGGAAAGAAAAATGGTAGGTGTAACCTTAAGAGACAAGAAGAGAGCAGAGTGGATTAGGGGACAAACAGGAGTTAAGGATATCATAGCTGCAATAAAGAAGAGGAAATGGACATGGGCCGGGCATGTAGCACGTAGACAGGATAACCGCTGGTCATTAAGGGTCACCAACTGGATTCCCAGAGAAGGGAAGCGGGGTAGGGGGAGACAGAAGGTTAGGTGGGCAGATGAGATTAAGAAGTTTGCGGGTATAAATTGGCAACAGCAAGCACAGGACCGGGTTAACTGGCGGAACATGGGAGAGGCCTTTGTCCTGCAGTGGACGTAGACAGGCTGATGATGATGATGATGATGAAATTAAATTAACGACGTTACAGGTCTTTCAGTACAATTTATACTCACGAACCGATTCATTGCTTCTCTTTAGTGTGCCTTTAAGTGTACATCGGAGGGTTAATTGACAATGTACATTTCAATTTCTGGTGGCTGAGGTACTCGGACCTCTGATTGTCCAATGCCAAAACACATCACATCAACTGAAATAAAGTGCCCTAGTTGCCATTGTAAAATTAGCATATCCACTTTAGCTTTTTTGTTATTCAGCAGCAGCATACAATAAACAATTTGTCACGGATCCAATGCGCATTAATACTGTCACTAGAATAAATACGTTTGATGACAATATGCCAAACACAGGTTTACCAATATGTGACGCTTTGTAAAATAACTGAGTGTGAGCTACGCACATTCATGATTCATAGATGTTAATCACCCGGAACACAATCGAAGTACTGAACAAAGTTAGGTTTATTGTTTTATCTGTTTTGTATGTTGAAGTAAATGTTTCATTAGAAATCAAGAAGCATTTACTGAACACACAACCTTGGGGGAAGAAATAGGGTCAAGCAATGCTGCGAACACTCCTTCAGAGGCCAAGGTTTTCCCTTTTACCTCTCATGGGGGCAGCAGGTGAGAACCCAGAGGGCGTGTCCTAAGAATAAATGAGTGTTGGAACCCAATCGACAGTGGACATTTTTGAGACGCACAGAAAAAAAAAGAGGTGATCAACGTTTTGACCAGAACTGTGGAGTATATTTAAGCAGATTTCGTATTCATGGCATACTTACATATGTTCAAAGCCAAGTGGTGCTTAATAGTGGCTGCAAAAATAAGGGCACAAGGTTTCTTTCCTAATCTCAAACAATTGCCATAGCCGTCATGTCGTATGGTCCATAATCAATCTTATTTTCGGTAGGGCAAACAGCCGCTGTGGTATACAGTGGTTTCGGCGCTCTGTGTCTGACCGCGAAGGGCACCGGCTGAATACCGACAGCGGCGGTCGCATATAGAAGGAAGTTAAATGCTACAGAATACTGTATTATAGTGCGCGGAAAACAACACAAGCTGTGCGAAATTTCCGCAGCCATCAACTCCGTTTTGCTGCATAGTCATGTCGTGGGTGTGTCCAGATAAGATTTATCATAAGGTCCCGGTCATCATTACCCAATTTCATTAAATTTACTACAGGACTTGGCAGAACAATAGTTTCGAAGTTCGGTGAAAAGGAATTTGTTAGGGCGAAAAAAATGCACGTATATATTTTGGAGAAAAAAACGCTTTTTTTGCCCATTTCGCGATTTCTTACTTTGATAACTCTTACGTAAAGAGCGGTTCCCTTCTTGGCGGCAATATTTAGTCACCTGAAAAAAGTAAGTGGTGTTAAAATTTATGCGTCGATTATTTTCGTCACGTGTTGAAAAAGTTAAGCAAAAAACTAAGCAGGACAAACCACATATAATACCTTTCAAAATTTTCAAGAATATAATGCTCAAATTTCAGGAACGTTCGCTACAATATATATGAAGAAAGCATAATGGAGCTCGGTGCAATTAACATTGACTTTTTTGCTTTCTTGCTAAATAAATATCACGGTTTTACCCCAGTTAATTTACTTAATTTACTTCTTAATTGCGATGAAACGTGAGTGGTTAACCAGAAAACAGAAGTTCGATAATATTCTTTTCAAACAAGGCCACTTTAAACTTATATAAAATCCTTCTGATTTAATTTAAAGACCTAATCTGTCAACCTGCGTGAGAACTAAAAAATAACACTGTTATATTTTGGTTTCTAACAAGTAGTAACGCATAGTATGCGGCCACCTCAGACTTGCCACCTCATGATTCGTTATGGGCTCGCAATTGGATAGAAGTTGTTTAAAATTATTGTGCACAACGTAATCACAAAACAGAAGCTCCACAACAGTAAATGTGCAACCAGGTTGCATGGTACAGCAACCTTTGTGTTGCGATCGGCCACTTGACAATTCCGCCGCAGCGACCCCTCGATCCTGCGGGAACTATCAGTACATGAGGGTCGCCGCGACGGCGGAAGCACTCTGCTTGCGAGTGAAAACTGCGCTCAGAGGACGAATGAGATAAGAAATGCTTTCCCGTGAAATGTAAAGGCTGTTAATTTCCAACAAAGGGTATATATCTGGCATGTAGGCAATTCGTCCAGTCAGCCATATTTCCGGGCAACTTGTTTCTTTTTTTGCCATAAAAAAACTTTCAAGGAAAGTCTGTGGTAGAATATATACTGTTATGGAGTATACTGCTCAGTAATAAAATACTGGGATGGCACTGCATTCCAGCCCAGTATTCTACTACTGAACTATTGAACAACGCCAGCGCTTAGGACTTGTTCGCAAACTTTCCTTAGGCAGGCTTGATGTCGCGAAAGGAATCACGTTAATATGAGTAATAGAGCGTTTTAGAACAACAAAACAACAACAATGCGTCACGCAATGCGAATAGCGTAACGAGTGGGTCGTCCAATGCTCCAACCCATTACAAAAGCTTATTCTTGATCACCTATCAACTGCGTCACATATCCACTTCAGGAATAACTCCTCAGCGTAGGCAACCACTGCATGCACAATTGGCACAAAATTCCTGGCAAATGTTTAGCGGATACCAGGTTTCTCAGAAGAATGACGAAGGATAGCATAGCGAATGCCGGCCTACAACCCAGAAATTATTATTATTAATGCTGTAGTGGGTACTCAGCGAGTGTGCTTGCAGCAGTTACCAGATGAGTGTTTAGAAAAGGCTCTGAAAGGCTGCTCTGAACGGTTCAACAACAGTTGAACCTCCGTCGTAATGGTAGCGCTAAGGCGGCAGACGTGCCAGTACAAATGCGCGTAGGAAGCGGACTTCGATTGTGCCCTTTCTCCTATATATAGCCATAACGAGGAGAGAAGGTAGAGTTGACGTGTCTGATTTAACGACGCATCGCTAAAGCTGTGAGCCGGCCAGCTGCTGGATAAAGAAATTGATCGCTGCTATTATGACGGCCATGATTCGAAATGACCTTTGCTCCGTTTCGCACGCAATCAATGATAGTTATTTTTGGCGCGAAGAAAAGTTGGGTCGGTCTGATCTGAAGGACGCCGCCTTTCCCTTGTGTGCGTAAGTTGCTCTTAATTAGCCCTTTAAAGAAAAAAAAATGGGAAATCCCACGTACAGTGGGTTTTGATTTGTGGTGTTTAACGTCCCAAAACCACCGTATGATTATGAGAGACGCCGTAGTGGAGGGCTCCGGAAATTTCGACCCCCTGGGGTTCTTTAACGTGCACCCAAATCTGAGCACACGGGCCTACAACATTTCCGCCCCACGTATAGTGGGAATCGATTGTATACGAAGCACGAATGAGAAATGTCGATATGTCACTTTACAATCAGCACAACGTTACGAGGTGGAGGTAAATGATGCCGCACAAGACTTCCGTGTCATGATCATCCTGTTTGGATGTGCCGTTTTCCTTCGTCATCTATTCACGCCACGTAATACCAAATTTAGTATATGTGGAGCTAGCGAAACGGCCACGGGCACGCTATGAGCATAACATGTTGTCATGTTCTTACATGACACACGTGTCAGGATTATCATGTTTGCCAGTCATATATGTCGTCATCCGTTGACCTCACGTAACAACAAATTTGGTATATGTGGAGCTAGCAAATCGGTCGCAAGCGCATCATGAAGGGCCCGATATACTCCAATGTAGCGTTATCGCGCGTGCACATAGGGCAGAGCGACGCTACGTTAGCAAAACGCCTAACACTAGTCGCGACCGACGCGACCGACGCAATCAGCGTCCGTCGGCGCGGCCCTACGGCAACCGGCGCGAAATTTGCACTGATGTCTTGCCCAGACAACACTGTGTCTCCCTCTTTTCGTGATAGAGGGACGCTGGACGCGCTGACACCTGCATGCATGCGTCAAAGCAACGCAGCGCGGCCCGACCCTGCGAGTAAATGGCAGGAGCGGCGCCTGGCGTCACAGCGCCGGCGAGCACGCACATCGCGTCACGTTGAAATGTATTGGCGCCTTGATTGTGGCATGTAGTCATGTTCTCATATGACATGCATTTCATGATAATCATGTTTGCAACAGTCACATATCTTCTCCATCCATCGGCGTAACGTAATACCAAATTTGGCATATGTGAAGCTAGCGAAACGGCTGCGAGCGCGTCATCAGTGTGGCATGTAGTCATGTTGTTACATAACACGCATGTCGTGATTGTCATGTTTGCACCAGTCACATACCTTCCTCATCCATTCACGTATTGTAATACCAAATTTGGTATATGTGACGCTAGCGAAACGGTCGCGAGCGCATCATGAGCGTGGCATGTAGTCGTGTTGTTACATGACAAGCATATCATGATTTTCATGTTAGGGTCGGTCGCTTGTGTTCGCCATTCAATCATGCCATACCAGTTTTGCAACATGCCAAGTGAAAAAAAAAACCACCGCAAGAGCTGCAGGACCATAAAATGTAAATCCTGACATTCATAACATACGTGTCATGATTTTCATGTTATGACTAGTAAAAAATGTTCTTCATACAGTCATGCTACGTCATACCAAGTTTAGTATCGATACCGTTATTGAAACGGCCAGGAGAGCTAAAAGTCATAGGTGGCTAGATAGATAGATAGATAGATAGATAGATACGCTCAAAGTCGGCGAAGTTCGCTAAGAAATGCTTCGCATTTAAAAGGAAGCAAGGAAAACAAAAGAGAGTAAAGACAGGGATGTTAACCAGTTTGGTATAACTGGTATGCTACTCTGCATAGAAGGAAAAGATAGAGGAAGGGGGGTGAAAGAAAAGCAAAGAGAGAAAGATAGAAAAAAGCACACATGCGCACACGTAACGTCACCGTGCAAGACGGCGGTGTTGCGTAGTATAGGGCATCATTAACTTTGTGCAGCCGCTCGTGTGAGTCTGTTGACCTTGGAAAAGGAAAGGAAGATTTTTGTGGTTGTGTTTGTGTGAACCATCGAATGTACATGTTCTTTCAACGTCATCTTATATCCATGTTCATGTAAATGACGTCTGTTTTGTCATCATCGTTAGAGAATGTCTAAGAAGGAAAAGTTATGTTGAGTGTTATTGACGTTTGTGGCAATAAAGTTTTTCTAAACAGATTTAAATATTTGTTTCTCGCCTAGCGTCCCCAGTGGCGCAGCCACGAATTGTTTTGAAAAGTGCGGGAGGGTATCTGGCCCGCTCTTGAAGGGGGGTATTTCGTGCTACGCCACCAAGGTTTTTAGTATCTAAAAACGTTGTATGCCACCTAATCGCAAGCCAAGGACTAGCCGGAGCCTCGTGTGCGGACAAAAAGAGATCACGTGAGCGGAAAAAAAAAAATGTCAAGCCACACAGGTCCGAGTTGGACGTGCAGGTGTTACCGTGTGTCTCTTTCTGTCGTGTATCGTACGGTACAGCCTGCATTTGTATGTGAGCTCAAACCTCATATAAATACATTTTACAGGTTTGCAGATTACAACGTGAACAATGTGAAATGCATATTCCGGGCGTAATAAAAGCGTTTCACGAAGCCACGTGCAACGCATACCTGCATAACATGGGTCGTATGACATGTGAGCATAGAAGTGAGCTAACGTGCTCAATTTTTATTAGATCACACGTATTTTACCTGAAACTACCTTCAAACAGGCATCTAAGGCTTTCGCTTTACAAGAACAAAGAAAAGAAGAAGAAATCGCACAAGGAAGTGGAAATGCGGCGGACACACTGGCGGCAGAGTCAATTCAGGGCCCTATCCTGAATATTCTATGACCCTGCTGCTTATATACAATCACGCGATTTCGGAATTTCTGTATACGCCAGGAACACACAAACTCGTCTATTCTAAATGGTTCAGATTTTCAGAACCTTAAGTTTCAGTGGTATAGCGCTTGGTGTGCAACAAGACAATTCGAAGTGACATTCACTAAATTGCGATGCAGGACTCCACCTTTAAACTTTTATTTATAGAGACCTGGTTTTGTTCCTTCCCCTCATTGTCACTATTGTACACAAACAGAAGCCATAGAGCACTTTTTCACAGAATGCCGCAGGTATCAAAATTTGAGGAAAAAATTTCTAATACCAGCTTTCCAAAACCACAAGCTTGAGCGGTATGAAACGGTACTACTCTCCCTAGGGGCTTCGGAACTAGGTCATTGCAACAGGGACATATATGGAGCCTTATATAAATATATAAATGAATCAAACCGGCTACCATGCTAATCTCATAAGTACATACTCACTACTTATTTTCGTCTTTAGTCTACTTCATATATTTTACTGTATTTTATTTATTTTGTATCCCACTGCCGCGCGATTCATGGCCGATCCCCCGTGGTGGGTTGAGCCATTCCTCTTGGAACCGACCGACCGACCAGCTTCTATCCTGTTATTGGTCGGAGCTAATCTTAAGTCGGGAAGCTCGCAGGTACTTTACTCAGCCTTCACGTTTGCCTTGTGCGCGGAGCGCTGGGCAAACACAAAAGAGGTGCTCGATGGCTCTGTCTGCCCCTCGCGCAGTGCACATAGCGGCGAGGCTCTGCCAAGCTGATGACTCCGGGCCGTAAGCGCAGCGGAAGCAACCCCTAAGTTCTTCCTGGTGAAACCCCGGTTAGGCGAACACCGAACCGGCTGCCTTGACGTGTTTAAATGGGTAAATCCGCACAGAAGATGGGTGGTTGTTTCTTTTCAGCTGCAGTTATTGCACGTAAAGGTGTTGGTTATTCCAATAAGAAAGGTGCATGCATTCGTGAAGGCCACGCCAAGCCACAAGTGGCACAGAAGTGTCTCCTCAGCTCGAAATAATCCTGAGGGAAGACGAAACTGGAGATCGGCGTCGAAGTTATGCAGGCGAGTGTTTGTGAATTTCATCGAATTCAACTGTGCCAGTGTCAGGTCGCTTGCCAGCGAACGAAGCCTTGTGGCTGCGAAGTGTGGCAACTTGGGCTAGTTGGTATGGAATGACGATAGTTATAGCGCGAGAACGAAACGACGACACAGAGACAAGAAGGACACGAAGGACACGAGCGCTAACCTCCAACCGAGTTTATTGCGCAGAGCACGAAAATATATAGAGGAGACGGTAACCATGTGACAAAAACCATATGGCACAAAGAGCAAACATATGTAACAGAAAAAAAAACAATAGCACAGAAAAAGGCAAAGAAAAGTCTATAAGGAAACGAAACATAAAAGTAAATATAATATAACTATTTGCGCGCACCGAAACCTTCGAGGAACCTCAGTTCCTTCTCGGACAGTGACACGGAGGGCTTGCTAATACAAGGCACCTGTTCACATGCCATCTGCGCGGCCTCGACAATGACCCGGGTGCGCTCACCTTTGTGCTTGTACAGTGTCGCTGTGTCTTTGAAAAGCGGCACACAGTTGCACTCAGTGCAGTGCTGAGCAAGAAAATCATCTTTCCCGTTTCTAACTTTGTTAGCGTGTTCTCTCAGTCGATCGTTCAGACACCTTCCAGTCGTTCCGACATAACAAGCACCACATGAAAGGAGAGTCCTATAGACAACTGCCCGGGAGCATGCCCCATACCTGTTTCTATGTTGAACTCTGCATTCCGTTGATGACTGCGTTTTCAGGGGGTTTGTAGATTTGATGAGGCTGTTTAATTTGAACGGTGCTGAAAACAGGACACAAACTTCAACTCGTTTTCCGATTTTCTTGAGCCTGTGTGTTATCTGCTGTTTGTATGGAATCACGGCTATCCTTTCACGCTCTCTATCCGTGTTGCTCGGATTCTGTCGCTGCCTCTGCTCTGCCTTATTAGTCCGCAAGATAGTCTCAGCAACGGAAGCGATGAACGCCTCGGGGAAATCCGAAGCCTTTGCCGGGAAACGAGCTTCGAAGCTCGCAGAGATATTGTGAGCGCACGACCTATTTAAGGCATTCTCAAGACAGGTTCATGCTATGCCTCGCTTAACTAACTTGCTGTGAGCGGAAGAAAAAAGGAAGTAAAGGTTTCTGCGCACGTGGTTCATAACACCAACAGATGTGCTGTGAGCTAAAAAAGTCTTAAATCCAAAAAGCGTAACTTGTCATTCTCGGACATTTTATGTGTCAACACGAGAGGCGTTAAACAAACTTCAAACACACCTAAAATGATTGCAATCATTCCAGTGCAATCAATAGTATCGCTATGTATTGCGTACCTTCGTGTACAGATCTAGCTATCTCATTGGCATGCACGGTCGTTTCCATTTACACCGCAATGACCCAGTATCCAGTCATACGCTATGTTGTGTTCTTTCTCAGTTGCTTGGTGGTGAAGAGGCCTCATATTGGCTACTCACTGCTCATTAGGTTCATGACAAAAGGGTGACATACATTAAAAACCTGTCTTCGAGTCCGAGAAGACGGGCCAAGCTTGCGAAGGTTCCTCAACGATAATCTCCAGTGATGCTCGTATGCCGGCGAGTTGCGCAGCCGTCGATAAAGTCAAATGCGATGTCTTGAATGTAATTGTTTTGGACTTCGCGGGAGTAACAATCGCCCCTGCGGAGCTTACTGACGTAACAGAACCACCCGTATAAATATTAAGGTGTCCGTTGTGCTTTTCATGCAGGAAAAGTTGTGTGGCCTGTTTCAGAGCTAGAAGCGACGACTGTTTTTGTCTTTTGGATGCCCGGAATGGTAAGAATAGCTTTGAGTGAGTGTATACGCACCACAATGGTAACGGCAGCCATGCTGAAAGCATAAACTGCAATGGACGCACTGCGCAACGCTCAACTACAGTTGGGCTGAACGTTGAGTGGGGTTTAGGTGTTCTAAGTGAGGCGAGGTGATGTGATGGAATACGAGCGAAAGGCCTTAAGTGCATTCTCAAAGCGTCAACACGGTGGACACGGTGACATTCACGGTAGCATGTCAGCTAGCTTTGGTTGGTTGACTGCTCTGCTATTTCTGCTTCGTTCTGTGGAGGGCCCGTACTTTCTGGCATCTCGTAAAAATGCACCATGGAAATTCATACCACTCATCGCATCGCCTGTCGCCATCGAAGCAGAATCTACCGGTTCGTACTACATGTTTTCTGACGGTCCACCTTCACGGATTACTGTGCTCGTGACGTCACCAACCCTAGCTATAAATTATAGACAGTTTAGAATCCTTGCCTGCTCACAGAACACGCTGGCATTCGCGGAAGCATGTCAGCTAACTTTGCTTTGTTGACTGTGCAAGTCAGTTTTCACAGTTTTCATTGTGGTGCTCGTATACCATCTGCTATGTCTAGTGACGCTGCCGTGTGCTCGGCAATGTCTGTGTATTATGACTGATTGCAGGTCTGTAATGCTCCTCGTACATTGTGGTGACGTAGAAACAAACCCTGGTCTTAATGATCAAGATATGCTAAAAACTATCCTGTCTGAACTAAAGGATATTAAGTCACCTGAGAAACGTCGGGTGATATGCTTTCTAAAATGAACACAAAAGCTTTCCAAGCTTGACGAAATCTTAAAGTTATCGAAAGGAAATGGGGGAAGAACAAAAGCTCTGGAATAATCCATCCACTGTCTAGAAAGAACTGTATCATAACCGGAAAGAAAGCTTCAGAATTACGAAGATAGATCACACAGAAATAATTTAATAGTTTTCGGCGTTCGTGAAGGTCCCAATGCAACTAGAGAAAAGTTAGAACAAATGCTGGTTGGTAAAGCTTTCAAAAATAAGCTTGACTTAATCACTAGTTCCGCTGAACGAATTCATAGAATTTGCACTTAGCACAGAAGAAAACCTAGGCCAAATATTATTAAACTGCACAACTACAATCAAAAGGCTTTCATTTCGAAGAACTGTTTCAAACTGAACGACACCACATGACTTTTCGCAAGCAACGCTGCGCACAAAGAAATAACCATTGTAATCCATAATTTCTGACCGACGTCTCGGTGATAAAATTAGACTTGGCAACGAAAAACCTTTCACAAATAATAAAATCTCCACGCGGGACAAGGCGACGGACAGCAGAATTTCTCTGCAAAGAGTGGATGCCAGGAGGAGATCTACACTGTTGAGAAATAAAATGGGCAGATCAGACTACTGATATTTGCAGGCCGAGAATGAACAAACCAAAAAAGTTTTTAATCTGCTCTATTTTAATGCGCAAAGCCTGTGTAATCAAAAATATCAGGTAGAGTATGAATTGCTCACATATCTTAGCGATAAAAAATTGTGGAGTCATTCAAGATGTTTTTTCAAAGCGTTTTTACGAAGCCATGCTCTTCGATGACACAGTCGTTTTCCGAACAATTCCACGATAATGCCGTTAGTATATCTAATGAAAGTGTGACTGAGCTTCTGCTGCACTTCAGAAGTCGACAGGAGCAGATAACATTCCAAACGTGTTTCTTTGGGCCACTCACCACCCCGCGTTTAAAGCCGAGGGGGGGATTTTCTCCTCTCCTTCATGCACACGATATATCCTCCTCGCCCCTAAGTTCTTGAATGCAATATCAGCACTAAGCGCTAGAGCCTATCAGGATTTCACGCTTCTCGGCTGCATGCTGTTATCGCCGCTTGCGCAGTTGTAAACGCAAAAAAAGAAAGTTTGATCGGTTGATTGTGCACTATGTTCATACCAGACGAAAAATAACGGATGGGCGGCTGCATGGCAAAGCAGTGCAGGAGACAAATCACGTGTGATAATTCGCGTATGTCAACGAATCGAGAGCAGGCTTGCTGTAGACGTCACGGGAACTACTGTCTACGTCACAGTAGTGTGCCAAGAAGGACGGGAAATATCAGGAAAAAAATTGCACGCAGCTTCCCTCTGGGGAACACTGAGGAGGATGCGGAGCATATAATTGGTTAACGGGGTGTTAAAGTGCGACTTACTTGGGTCGATGGCTAAATTAGTTAACGTGGTTGTGAAATGGGGTGTTAATTTGCGACTTACTTGGGTCGATGGCTAAATTGGTTAACGTGGTTGTAGGAGGGGGTGTTAAATGAGTGAACACGTACACACGTATGCGAAAGGGCGGCGCTGGTCGAAGGGACGTCGATCATTGTGTTTGTGGATTCGTTGGAATTCATTTCACCGCGACCTTGGACGTCGACGCGCCGTACAAACCAACGGACGAGCGGCAACTGAGCGAGCGAGCGCTGACCTTGAGTATATATACAGCGCGACGGCGCATGCGCTGTCAGCTGTCGAATGTTCTCGAAGGAGAAGCGCGCGCGCGGCACAGATGGCGACGGCGCGACGGCGCATGCGCTGTCAGCTGTCGAATGTTCTCGAAGGAGAAGCGCGCGCGGCACAGATGGTGGGCGACGGCGCATGCGCGCGCGTCAGCTGTCGAATGTTCGAGAAGCGGTGCGGACGGCGCGGACGGCGCACTACAAGGCGCGAGTATAAGATGCTTCCGCATCTAAAAATATTGCGCTCTTTTTTTCGTATTTTGAGAGCCTGGTGAGTGGCCCTTTGAAAGATGTGAAGTACAAGTCGCTCCTCTTTTAGCAATACTTTTTCAGAAGTCTATCGACATGGCCTTATTACCTGACGACTGGCGTCTCGCAAAACTAGTTTCTGTTTTTAAAAGCGGTTCCCCATTACAGATAGATAACTACCATCTCATCTCTCCGACTTCTTCGTGTAAGATACTTGAGCAAATATTAGCAAAATACATAAATATATTTTGTGCAAAACAACGTAATAACTGGTGCACAACATGGTTTCAGGCAAGGACACCCAACAATAGCTCAAATAATCACAAAAGTTCATAAATTTTCAAAGGTTATTGACTAAAGTGGTCAGATTGATTTATTACTTTTAGACTTTTTCGTGGTGTTTGACATAGTAGTGCATTCGAAGTTTATATTGAAAATGAGAGCAATCGGATTAGCCTTGCGCATTATTTATTGAATCATTACATACCTTTCCAATCGAAAACAGTACATAAATAGTGACTGATCAAAATGACGAATTTTAGATATGCACTTAGGAATTCCGCAGGGGTGCGTCCTGGGCCCACTCCTCTTTAACATCTAGATCAGTGACGTTCAAGACGTAGCGGACACGTTTGTTCACTTGAAATTACTTGCAGACGACTGCGTTATATTTACGCCTGTATATTCAGTACATGACCGAATTACCTTGAACAGCACTTTAAATAAATTGGCAGAATGGTGCGAAAATGGGGATTGATAATCAACCTCCAAAAAAACTGTGCACATGAGCATCACCAAGAAATGACACAAACTTCATTTTACCTACTGTATAAAAGATAAACTTTTTGAAGAAGTTCGGGCGAGGAAATATTTAAAAATTACAATAACTTCCAGTCTTAAGTAGTCAATTTATATAAGTGACACATGATTTAAAGCCCAGAAAAAATAGTCCTCCTAAAACACGAATTGGGCTAATGCCACCCTTTTCTTAGATTGAAGACGTGCAAAGCAACTATTAGACCCTCTTTGGAATACGGCAGTGCTGTTTGGGACCCTTATACCCAAATCAACATAGTAAAAGTCAGGAATTTTCAAAAATTACCTGTCCACTACGTTCACAAACATTTCAGATGCCTTGATTCAACGTCAGATATCCTACAGATGGCCGAATTAGATCCACTATTTGAAGAGAAAAAAAAACAGGCACGCCTTCGGTTTATTTTGGTTTAGTTTGGTAAGCTCAAAATAAACTTAGATGATGGCTTTAAAAAACACATCGGTCGAGCCTTACGTCCCCAGCACAGTCATTGCATCATACCTGTATTCGAGAGAACTAATCTATATAAATATTCATTCTTTTTAGAACAATCGTAATGTGGAATTCATTGCCATAAAGTTCTTCACCTTCGCTACACAAAAAAAAAGTTTTGAACCTTTCATTTCTTTTTTGTGTGTCTCGTTATGTACATCGTCTCCTGCTTGCACTACTGTCTGCAGTAGTTCACAAAACAGAAAAAAAACATAAAATGTTTGTTGACTGGGTAATCACACGCGACAATGACTGTCGCTGCTGTAGGTGTGCATCTCGGAAATCCGAGTCATATTCGCAGTGCTTGGGCTCGAAGCGACTGGAGGACATGCACGTTTGTTCTTCTGGTCCCACAGTGCTCATGAGAGCTGTAGCGCATAAAACCGAGGAGCAGAACATTGTAATGTTGAAGCATCGCTCGTACAAATGTTCCCCACGTTTTTGCCAGCAAGAAGCCTTAGTACGTGGGGGATCATGGCGAGCTTCGCTTCGTTTTTATGTAAGTGGGATGTGTCGGCTCCAGGAGAAGTCATTGACATTGAGAAATTGTGAAGTCATTATGACACTGAAAAATCGATAAGTCTTCGCGTATTTGATCGTGTGCGGTTGACGTATGGACCCATCATCTTATGCACAAATGCAATAAGTGAGCACTTCTATAATAGCAGCTGTGCTCACCGTCCTTGCAGTTATTTTGTCGTTAGTGTCGCTGCTCTTGGAAGTCAGGCATGCACGTGAAGGCGTTACGCTTGACGCCCATATGCAGATGTCATCTGTATATATTGATAGATCGTGGAAGAGCATCGACCCCGAAGAAGAGCGCTAGGTTAAAAAGTGTGGGGCTAAGCAATCCGCCTCGAGGCACACCATGACAGATGCAATGGTGTTGTGCCATCCTCAGTTCGTACTAAGATAGCAAAAAAAGGAATATCAGAAAGGTAAGGAGGTTAACTAGACTAAGTCCACTTTGCTACCCTACACAAATAAGAGGGGAATGAGGGAGAAAGAGAGAGAGAGAGAGAGAGAGAGAGAGAGAGGAGGAGATACACATTGCACATAACACACACACCGCACACACAGTTCAGGTTTCACAGGCGGTCGCACAGTGATGTTGCCCTCAAGAATTGTCAGTTCTGCCCTTTAAGTAGCTGTCACGCCAATAGTAAACACCGCCCCCCCCCCCTCAATCCAACATTATTCAAGACGTACAAAGTGGTTTCATGCGATACATTATCGTGTGCGGCTTTCACGTCCAACAACAACGCTGCAGGTAATTGTTTAGGCTTGTTTAATGTTGTCCAGACGAGACCAGGTCAATAGCGTTATCTATAGAGGACCGCCCACGCCGAAAGCCCGGCATAGCATCAGGGTATATCTCGTGGTGCTCTAGGCCACTCTAGGCGACTCGAATTCGTTCTCTCCATCTCTTTTCCAAAACAGCTGGCAAGTGCGATGGGGCGATAAGAAGTCGAGTCCAGAGTAGATTTACTTGGCTCAAGTACAGTGGCGAGACGACTGGATTTCAACGAAAGAGGAACCGACCCGCTGCTCCACGTGTACATGGATAGGAGGGCTCTTGAAGTTTGACGACCTGAGTATGTTCAGCGTACACTGACGTCGCAGAGAACGCAGGGCTCCCGCATTCCCACTCTAGTGAAACGCATCTACCGCGGCCGGGTTTGCAATCAATGTATCTCGGTTAAGCAGCCGAGCACTGTATAACAACTCCGTCAACGCGGTGAAGGATATCAAATAAGTAGGAGAACACCAATGAGTGAGTGCGGTGAAATAAAACACTCTCGGAATAGAGTGTGTCCTCTCGGATGACGTAACGGGACGAAGAACATGACTTACAATCAGTTTGATCTTTTTCAACGTAGGTTGTTAAGTTTGATTCTTTGTTGCAGCTAAAGCTGTATATGACTAGAAAGAACGAAAAACTTCCCGGCCACGGTGGTCCACTGACTAAGGCATTCGGCTGCATTAAAAGTCGTAAGAAACGCTTTGGAAGTCTTATTAAGGAGATTTCTTTCCAAATATGAAGCATGCCTAAGGCAAGTTTGCCAGCAAGTCCCAAGTACCAGCATGGCTCAGTAGCAGAATACAGGGCTGGTACCCAGTGCACCCGGGTTCAAACTCCACTGTGTCCTTAGTGCAGTTTTTTCTCCTAATTTCGTGCGGTGTGTTTACGGACACCGGCGGCGGTGGTGGACAACTACGGCGCCACCCCTAACGCTAGTTGTGATCTCATAACAGCTTTCGCCGGGAAAAAAAAGAAAGCCAGATCCCACGTACAGTGGAAACCGATGGTTTGCGAAGCACAAATGAGGAGGGTTGACATGTCATTTTGAAATCAGCACAACGTTACGAGGGAGACGTAAATAATGCCGTAAATGACATCCACGCCATGATTATCATGTTTGGATGTGTCATTTACCTTCATCGTCTATTTACATGTGGTACCGAATTTCGTATATGTGGAGCTAGCGCAATAAACGTAAGCGCACTATAAGCGTAGCATGTTGTCATGTTTTACATGACACGCATATCACGATTATTATGTTTGGACGCGTCATTTACCTTCGTCATCCAATCAGGACACGCTATACCAAATTTGGCATATGTGGAGCTAGCGAAGCCGCCACGAGCGCACTCTAAGCATAGCATGTAGTCGTGTTTTCCATGACACGCATATCATGAGTATCATGTTTGGACATTTCATTTACCTGCGTCGTCCATTCACGACACGTAATACAAAACTTGGTATGTGTGGAACTAGCGAAACGGCCGCGAGCGCACAATAAGTGTGGCGTGTAGTCATGACTTACATGACATGACATGCATGTCATGATTTCCACGTTAGGGTTGGTCACTTATGTCCGCCATGCGTTCATGTGATACCATATGATTTTTCTATAATATGTCATGTGAACGAAACCCAAAAGCAGCAAGACCATGAAGTGTAAATCATAACATCCAAGACATACATGTCATGATATTCATGTTATGACTAGACACCTATGCTCGTCATACAGTCATGTATTTCCATACCGAATTTGGTATTGATACCACTATTGAAGCGGCCAGGAGAGCTAAAAGTCGTAGGCGGCTAGATAGATAGATAGATAGATAGATAGATAGATAGATAGATAGATAGATAGATAGATAGATAGATAGATAGATAGATAGATAGATAGATAGATAGATACGCTCAAAATCACCAAAGTTCGCTATGAAATGTTTCGCATTTAGTAAACACTGTGGTAAACTCAGCCAAACGTGTGTCTAAGCACGAAAATGTAACCAGTAATTGTGAAAGGCTTCAGTGCTGCGTCAGGGTGAACCCCCTCCTAAACTCCAGGGCCGAACGTTTCGGCTTCGGTTGTTTAACCAGAGAAAGATAGAATAAGGTATATTGAAAGCAAGGAAGTTAACCAGAAGAAAATTTTTAGTTAAAAACCCTGAGCTGGAGAAAGAAAAATGGGTATGAAAAGTTAAAAAGAGAAAAACGAGGTAAAGGGATCGTTAAAAAAAGAATATAGAAAACACGCACACATGAAAGCACGGCAGTGTCACAGTCATTTTGCGAGTTTTTGGAGGAAGAAGAAGAAGTGTCTCTTTAGAAGAACGCTTGTTTCAGCGCTCTGTTTCATTTTAGTGAAATCATCGGTCTTTTGAGGTGCCTCGCCTCTCCGTCTTGCGGCGATGGACACGGAGCATCCCAGAGGCCCGCCTGGTCACAGGTCCTCACACCCGTCAACCACAAGGAAGCGAGCTGGCTCTCCCAGTGACACTGAGGACACCGATCTCTACTCTATGTCGGAAGACGACACATCCGATGGCAGCTTTATACCTGTCCGGGGTAAGAGGGCAAAGAGAAGGACGGCGAATACAGCAGCATCAGCTCCTGCAAGCACAGCGACTGTGCATTCAAGGCCTGCGCGCTGGCCGCACGTCATCATCTTCATGCCCGAAGATCCATCAAGCAACCTGCGGCTCCTGAACAGGCAAGCCCTTTCGGTTGCTCTCGAATGTGCGGTGCCACATCAAATTAAGGACGTACGAGTAAACCCAAGGAAGAACATTCTCGCCATAGACGTGCACGATGTGAGTGCGCTAGGACAGCTGCAGCAAATGACTGAGCTAGGTGGCATTAAAATGCGCCCCTTTATCCCGATGGATGACAAATCAATTGCCGGTGTAATTTATGACATCGACACTGCCATTCCTAATGCTGACTTGTCTACCCTCATCAAGCCTGCAAACGAGGGAACTGTCATTACGCAAGTGCGGCGTCTTGGAAATACGCGCTGCGTAAAATTGTTTTTCAAGAGAGATTGCATACCGTCTCACGTTAAAGTTGGACATTTTCGACATCCGGTTCGACCATTCATCCAAAAGCCACTTCAATGTCATCAGTGCTTCAGGCTAGGACACGTCAAGGGCGTATGCCCCAACTTACGACTGTGTCCCCGCTGCGCTGAACCTCATGCTGAAGACACCTGTCGGGCGACTACTCTGAAGTGCGCCAACTGCAGCGGTCCTCATGCTGCCTCGTCGAAAGACTGTCCTCGAATCCAAAAGGAGCGCGCGGTTCTCAGACAAATGGCCCGAGACAACTCAACACACAGGGAGGCAGCCGAAGTAGTCCGGCGTCGGCGTCGACGTCGGCATCATCGAAAGTCTTCAAAGAAGGCACATTCCCGAGACGCTCCTACCAACTCTTTAGCGGTTCTATCCAGTAGCGCCGCGAAAGGGTCCACCACTTCTACGAAAGAAACAGAGAAGCCTCCTTCTCTGGAGGAATGGCCCACGCTCCCGACGCGCTCTTCTGCCAAGGAACCTCAGCAGGTTGTGGCCACACAAGAGCCGTCTCCAACCATGGAAGATTTGCCTAAAACTGATCGTCAAGTGATCTCGGTGCTGCGTTCCCTTATAGAAGCCATCCGAGCGATATTAGTCGACATGAAGACACCATCTGCTAGAAGCGCACTTGGACTATTGGACGCCCTAAGCCCAGTGCTTGAATCTCTCAACTAGGAAGATGGCTACTCACACCTCAACATTTCTTAAAGAAGTCAAGGCTGCATCCGTCATCCAATGGAACGCCAGAGGACTAAAATCACGCCTTTCAGATTTTCGTCAGTTTGTGTTTACCAACGTGTTTCCAATCATCGTCATTTGTGAACCCAATTTGTCGAAACCAATAAGACTATCGGGGTACGAAGCTGTCATGTCTTCAACGAACGGTGCGTGCAGCAAAATCGTCTTTGTTCGGAGTGAACTGGCGTATTTTGTGCAATCAATAGCGCCTCACGATGACAATCAGTATGTCTGTATCACTGTGAAAATGAAAAAAAACTCATGTTTACTCTCATACGCGTTTATAATTCGCCTTCTAATGACCTCGATTCCAGGAGGTTAGCGGATATTTTGAGAGTGTGTGCGGCACCATGGGTCATCATAGGTGATTTCAATGCGCACAATCACGCATGGGGAAGTACGCGGACAAATGCAAGAGGACGCAAGTTAGCAAACATCGCCTACAACTATGGCCTTACTCTCCTGAACGACGGCAGCCCCACTTTTCTTCGAGGTGTGACATACGGCAGCTGTCTCGACCTTGCTTTTGTCTCCAACTCCCTCGCGAGATACGTCAAGTGGTTTCCAGATGTTGAGACACGAGGAAGTGATCACATTCCAATCTACCTTAACATCAAAGGCTTGTCTAGTTATGGTTCACGGACGACCATTCGAGCAGTCCAATGGACCAACTTCAAATCTGACATGGAAGATGCTTGCAGCGATGGCCTACGATCTGGGTTAGAGGAAACAATTAAGAGCACAATGCAAAACGCCACTCGCACGGTGACGATATCTTCCACACGAAACGACTTTGATATAGAGTTGGAGCGACTCCGAGCACTGCGACGGCGGGCGGAGCGTCGGTATCGGCGTACAAAATCAATTCACGATCTTAGGGCAGCCAGGAGGATGCAAAAGAAGATTCGGCGTCGCATGGATAGATTAGCGTCGGAACGATGGACAACGTTTTGCCAGTCACTAGACCCTCGCAAGCCACTCTCACACATTTGGAAAACGGTGCAAGGTCTGCGTCACCCTACGGAACAGCGCTTTCCATTCAAAGCGCTCGCGCTATTTCAAAGGAGGAAAGAGATCGATGTCGCAGAAGATTTCTGTGCGCAGATCGCCAACCAAGCCACTCGTCCAGATTCTCCAGTGAGAGGTGACGTCCCCCGTTCCCGTGACTACCACATGGACCTCCTTTTTACAATGGAGGAGCTCGAGGCGGCACTAGCTCTCTGCAGGCGTTCAACTTCTCCGGGCCCAGATGGTATTCCGTACCGAGCCTTGTGCAACCTTGGGGAAGGTGCAAGGAGAGAACTGTTGAGCCTCTACAACATCTCGTGGCAGGATGGCTATGTTCCTGATGACTGGAAAGTAAGCCGCTTGTTACCCATCTTGAAGCAGGGCAAATCCCCACTCGAACTAACCTCATACCGCCCAATAGCACTGGCCAGCTGCGTAGGGAAGATAATGTAACGGATGATACTAGGCCGCCTGGAGTGGTATCTTGAATATCACAAGATTTATCCGAATTCGATGGCTGGTTTCCGACGCGACCGCTCTTCTATTGACAATGTCGTTGATCTAGTTTCGTACGTTCAGCACGAAAGATCCCGTAAGCGACTATCTGCAGCTTTGTTTCTAGATGTGAAAGGCGCTTATGATAATGTACTACATGAAGCCATTTTGGGTGCTCTTGCGGTGGTTGGCCTTGGTGGTCGAGTCTTTCGGTGGATTTCGAGTTACCTGGCTGCAAGATCATTCTTTGTGTTAACAGAAGATGGCCCAGCTACGCGACGCTATACTTCCAGGGGTGTTCCTCAAGGCGGAGTTCTTAGCCCGACGCTATTCAATCTTGCACTAATTGGCCTTGCTGAATGCTTGCCAAGCACCATTAAAATCTCAATATACGCAGACGACATCTGTGTCTGGACATCGGCAGTCACACGCCCTCAGATACGTTCCCGGCTTCAAAAAGCAGCAACTATGATTGCCAACTACTTGTTCAAACAAGGTCTCAGCATATCACCGGAAAAATGCGCGCTGGTGACTTTCACTCGTAAAGCAATGACCCCTTATGTCATCTCAATCTGCGGGCGACCGATTTCTTACGCAAAAACCCACCGGTTTCTGGGCATCATTATTGATAGGGACCTCTGTTGGAGTCCGCATGTGACCTATATGAAGAAGCGCCTGACCGCTATTTCTCAACTGTTCAAGTTCCTGGCAGGAAAGACGTGGGGGATGTCAGTAGACGCAATGATGGAGCTCTACAGGGCCCTGTTTCTTGGTTTCCTCAGATATAGCTTGCCCGTGCTTAGCAATACCTGCAAGACCAATGTTCGTATTTACAGGCAGTACAAGCCCAAGCGCTGAGAGTGTGCCTCGGTCTGCCCAGATGTACGTCAACAGAAGCAACAATTGCAATTGCTGGTGACTATCCAATACAAACTCACATTGTTGTTGAAGTCCTGAGAACACACATCCGACACTTCGCACGTGCCCCCGACCATCACCTTGCACTGTTGCCTTCAGAGAGGCGCCAAGCATCGTTCGCCAAAATTATCGTGAAATACAACGATAAACTTCCCTCGGGCTTCACTTGTGCATCTAAACCACCCATACCACCTTGGTGTCTTATTCGACCCACAGTGCATCTTAGTGTACCAGGGATCCGGAGGAAATCTGAGTTTTCGTCGCCCGTGCTGAAACAACTGTCTCTTCTTCTTTTGCACGAGAAATATTCAGACAGCATACATGTATACACCGATGGTTCCACGAACCACCAGTGTTCGTCAGGGGCAGTAGTTATCCCAGCAAGAGGCGTTACCATCAGCTTTAGGACTGACCACTCCACGGCATCTGCAGTAGCGGAACTAGCTGCTTTGCGCGCTGCACTTTGTGTGATCAATCGGGAACCACCGCAACAATGGTCGATTTTCAGCGACTCAAGGGCTGCCCTACAATCTGTGCTCTCAGCACTGCGTCGCGGCCCGTACGAACAGCTAGTTTTCGAAATTCGATGCCTTCTCCACACTTTACTCGAGAAAGGGCATCATGTGACGCTTCAATGGCTGCCAAGTCATTGCGGCATCACAGGGAACGAACATGCCGATACTGCCGCGCGGGCAGCCCTTGAAGGAACACGAGAAGAAGCCATACCACTTTCGAGGACTGATGTTGCCAGTAATCTTCGACGACTTGCGCGTGAAATCACGTTTTCACTATGGTGCCCACCAAGCGTCGATACGAATCGTCAACACCACCTATCCTCTTTGATGGCTCTCCACATGCCCACTGGACTCGATCGAAGAGAAGCCACCCTACTTCATCGCTTATGGCTAGGAGTGGCATTTACAAAATCTTACTCCTTTGTCATAGGAATGGCCGACAACGCTCTCTGCGATGCCTGTCATTGCGAAGAGACGCTACACCACATCCTGTGTGACTGTCCATTGTATGAAATCCAGAGACAGTCACTGGCGTCTGCTATTGCGTGCATCGACAACAGCCAAATGTCTGTGGACACTATTCTGTCAAGTGCCCGAGAGAAGACACTGCAACAGAAGGCGACGAAAGCTCTGTTGAAATTCCTACGCGACACCGACTTGAACAAGCGACTGTAACACCAATGTCACACACCGCGAAAGACAAGACTGGACTATGACTGAGTGTGCGCGCATGTGCTGCCGAATGTGCTGTTTCTATCTTCCCTCTCTGCTCTCTTTCATCTCCCCCATCCCTCTCCCATGCGCAGGGTAGCAAACCGGCTGCCTATAGGCTGGTTAACCTCCTTGCCTTTCTTTTCCCTCTATTTTCCTTCCTTCCTTGCGAGTCCGGTTGACCGCTGAAACTTCAGCAGTGCCTCCGTCGCTTTCTGGCTGGAAAGTCGAACGTTACGGCACTGCAAAATTGACTGCTTCGAAAGCGGCTGGAAATCGAGCCATGCTAACGTTGCCGAAAGCTGTTAGACTTTTCAAGCTATAATGAGGACAGTCACAAAGGACGTGGGGTTTCCTCACGGTCACAGTGATCACACGTAGCACTGTAAGCCATCACAATTCAGTAAATAAAACTGCTTGTGAATGACACTCCAAGACACAAACGGCAGAGGACGGTTGTTTCGGATCGGGGTGGTCGGGATGGAATTTGAAGTGACGGGTCTAAACGGCGTAGACGGGTATGCAGAAAACTGTTCATGTTCCACATTGAGTGTGTTATATATCACATGCGAGCAAGCGAATCTTGAATGCTCCTACGGTTCTTCATGTTTAAATAAATTCCTGTAGGCCACATTTATGAGCATTCCTGGCAGAATAATCCCATGTTCGTTGCCACCGATGTGGCCCAGAAGCCACTCAAAAATGATGTCATGCCCTTTGTCTTACAGTCGCTGATAAGTTTCTCCTATTTCCAGTATTAGTTGGTCTTGTACACCACGACGCAAAGCTGACGAGTGAGACTGCAGGGTTGACTTGGAGTCGGTTGAATATGCCTCAATTTTGTGGTGACTACAGTTGATTCCGCCGAAGCGCACTGCGGTGTGCCGCCAGCTCCACAGCAGTCGATGAAGTCTTATGAGGCGTTCTGAAATTATATGTTTCGCCTTTTGCTGAGAAGTTTACACGTCCTGCAGATCCCTCAGCAGTCGTATATCCGTCCGTGTAGAGTTTAGAGTGGTCTGCGTATTCCTCGTTGAGCATCAGCAGGGAATCTAATTTAAACCTGGTGACGAGAGCTCCGACGTCTTACGATTTACTGCCCGTTGTTATCCCAGTTCCGTTGACCCAGTCAGACGAAGCTTGTGTTTATCCAGGCACCAAGGATGTGTCAGGAAGCTTTCAGCAGATGTGCAGCTTGTTGTAAGGCGCTCTCGATAAGCCGAAATCATCTCGCAAAAGGAGGCACAAAGCCAATTTTCTAGAAAAGAAGCGAGGTGGTTGGCAGGCATGTGAGCACGGTGTCTAATGTGTGCTCTCAGTACCCCCAAGGTTATGTGACTGCTGGCGGAATGGTCCTCTGCAATTGAAGTAGTTTCCGCTGTTGACATGCAGTGTGGCAGTTGCAATTATGCCGAGTACTCACTGATTTGGTATATTCTCGTGAGCTCCTAAGGCAAGCCTACGTATTCCACATTGCCTAATATCTAATCTTACTTGGACTTCTGATCTCATGCACAAGACCGCATTGCCCAACGTCAGGCCAGGAACCATGACCCCTTCCCATATTCCTCTCACAACATCATAACTATTGTAATTCGACAGTGCCCTGTTTTTCATTACCGCTGCATTCCTGTTATATTTAGTAGTCACGTATATTTCGTGTTTCCTTGGGTACTCGGCCCATTGCTTATCCATACGCCCAGATATTTGTATTGGTTTATTATCTCTAGCGTGACCACCTGTATTCTAAGCTCACTACATTCATTGTCAACAAAGACCATGACTGCTGATTTCTCCTTACTGAATCTGAAGTCTAACCTATCTCCCTCATTACCGCAGATGTCCATAAATCTGCAAATCTTTCTTGTTGTCGGCCATTAGCACTATATATTCTGCGTACATCAGTGCTGGTAGTGCCTGTTCAATGAGTTTTTCTTGTTTGACGAAAAAGAGGTTGAAGCCCAGTCCACTTCCCTCTTATTTGGCCTCTAATACTTGTAGATACATCATTAAGGATAAGGGTGACAGAGGACACCCCAGCCTAAGCCCCCGTTTTACCTCTGCAGGCTTGGATACCTGTTTTTCCCACTTTATAACGGCCTTGTTACCTTTATAGATATCCTTTAAAAGATTAGTGACTCCATCTTCCACGCCTAGTGTGTCCAGTATTCCCCACAATTGCTCTTGAAGCACGCTATCGTATGCTCCCTTGATATCCAAAAACGCTAGCCACAGGGGTCTGTGTTCCTTTTCTGCTATTTCGACGCACTGCGTCAGTGAGAACATTACCATTATAGATATCCTTTAAAAGATTAGTGACTCCATCTTCCACGCCTAGTGTGTCCAGTATTCCCCACAATTGCTCTTGAAGCACGCTATTGTATGCTCCCTTGATATCCAAAAACGCTAGCCACAGGGGTCCGTGTTCCTTTTCTGCTATTTCGACGCACTGCGTCAGTGAAAACAGATTGTCTTCCAACCTCCTGCGTTTCCGAAATCTATTTTGCAGTTCCCCCAGCACCCTCTCATCCTCTATCCATGCCTGAAGTCTTTCCTTTATAAACTGCATTGCCAGCCTGTAGACCACTGATGTCACTGTTATAGGACGGTAGTTGTTTATGTCAGCTTTGCCCCCCTTTCCTTTATAGATAATGCTCATCGTGCTAAGTTTCCATCTATTGGTACACTTCACCATCGAATATTTTGCCCACTGCTTCTCTCAAAGCCTGCTTAGACTTCGGACCTAATGTCTTTATCAGCATAATTGGAATGCCCTACGGGCCTGTTGATGTACTACTAGGAACCCTCTCCTCAGCTCTTTCCCACTTTCGTAGTGAAAATGGAGCCATTGCGCCACTTGATTGACTCTTGTATATTGTGGCGCATAAAGCACTTTTTTTGTTGAAATGTTTCTGTCACTCTTGTTCTTATATACTCAATAGCTTCGTCCCCTTCTGGCCTCGCAACTTGAGCTGTAGGTATAAACCTCTGCTCTAGGCGCGTCTCATTTCTTAGGGAGTTTAGATGGTTCCAAAATTTCGCTGCTGCCTTTCTATCTTTTTTATTTACTTCTGCCAGCCACTGAGCTCCCTTTCTTCTAATATTTTCATTGATCAGAAGGGATGCATCCCTTCTACAGCTTAGAAAGATTTCCGATTTTCTTTCAACGTCATCTGTCGGCTCACCCCGCTGCTTAGAATGTCTGTGTTCCCTAGAGTCTTCCTGACGTTTTGATATGGCTCTCTTAACTTGCTCATCCCACCAACTTTTGGGTTTGTGTCTTTTTTTCCAGGGTGAGTTGTCACGTGCCTTAGCAAGCTCTAGCTCATACTGTCTATTTAGATTCGTGTATGTCCACACTATTTTATTATCCTAAGTGATTACTTTCTCAATTTGTTTAGTAGCTATTTCAGTTTGCCTTTCTGAATTAAAATTTTCCTGTAGTTGCTCATCTTATCTCCTTCCCACTTTCATTGCTCTTCCAAAACTTAACTTGATACGTTTGTGATCACTACCCAGACTTCTGGAGCCACCTTCATCTATGTGCATTCCCCTGAGATTATCACTCATCCTATGTGACATCAGTGCGTAATCTATCGTCGACTGCAGCCTTCCTACCTCCCATGTTATTTGCCCTTCACACTTGTCGGTACTGTTGCAAATAATCAAATCATGCCTTTCACACATATCCATGATAATTTTGCCTGTCGGGTCGGTATACTCATCTATATCTTTTATGCGCGCATTCATATCTCCTAGTATAATTATCTCGCACTCTCCTCCTAACTCCTGAATGTCCTTTGATATACACTCTACCATTGCCTGGTTTTCCTCTCTGGCCTTTGCTCCCGTCCACAAGCACACGAAGCCAAGGAGTGTCATTTGCCCTGCCACTTTTCCTTTTAGCCATAAATGTTCCTTGCACTCCTGCTTGACCCTTTGCCAGTCTGTACTTTTATGAATGAATGTCCCAATACCACCCCTCTTTCTACTGGCTTCTGTTCTATAATATATGTAAACATGTAATGCCATCTAGTGGCATCAATTACAAGGGCATATACACACAACACCATCTATTGAGCAATTCAAAAACTAGAACTTGCTACATACTACTTACTGCGTTTACTACTACTTTACTACTACACAGGAGGGAATGACCCGCACCCTAAGGAGCTTCCCCCTAAAACGAGGACGGTGGCAAGCTTGCTATTAGGTGTAGCTCACTCTGACTTGTTAGGGAACTGTGGTGGCGGCTAATCAGGAAGAAGGGAAATAACCTTCATATTTTGAGTTGGAGACAGCCGAGGAGTCCACACAATAGCTATAATTTTTGTAGCGCTGCCCAGCCTATAGTTTCCCCCTCCCAGAAGTAGCTAGAGCATGTGTTTTTAGGGGCGAAGCTCTTCTTAGTCTAAGCTTGTGCTGCGTCAGGCATAACGGGCAGATTCTCCCGAATAGTATAATAAATGGCGCTGTATCATCACAATTTTTTGACTCACTTCCTAGATGGCGTTCATTAAATAGAACTCTGTGCAATAGGACAGACGGATGCACGGACAGGTGCACGGACGCGTGGACGGAAGTACGGACGAATAGACAGACGGACGCACGCACGCATGGACGGACCGACGCATGGATGGATGTGTGGACGAATGCATGAATGAACGCATGAACGGGCGAATGCACGCACGCACGGAGCGGTGGAAGGACGCGCGGATGGACGCACCGGCGAATGGGTGCACGAACGCACGGACCAACGAACGCATAGACGAATGAACGGACGGACGCTTCGCCCCACGGAATCATCAATGATTCTGTGGTTAATTAATTATGTTTTTAAGGCATAATAAATTGCACCGGTGGTGTCTGTCTCTTCTCGTCGATGTGTATATTGCGCAAAAATAGCCATAATACACAACGTTTGCAGGAGATGTGTTACTTTTGCTCAACAGCCACTGCTCGCATGCAATTTATGTAGACTCAAACTTTGTGTCTGCCCTTTTGCCGACCTGATGTGGGTAGTATTTTTCGTAGTGGATCGTTGAATTGCGAAATAGGATTCTGGGGATAGCGCAGTGTACATAAGACAGCCAGCTTTGACTACAATTATATATATATATATATATATATATATATATATATATATATATATATATATATATATATATATATATATATATATCTATATATTTATATTATCTTGCAAATATTTCTCAAAAGTGTTACGGGCGTAATTAACCAAAAACACAGAGTGCACCAGATAAAGTCGTGATACTGAAAGATGTTCCAAAACACTTGCAAGAATATGTTTTATGTGAGCAAGGCACATTCACAATAACTGAAGAATGGACAGTGCCTCATATGATGATTTGATTGATTTGTGGTGTTCAACGTCCCAAAACCAACATATGATTATGAGAGACGCCATAGTGGATGGCTCCGGAAATTTCGACCACCTCGGGTTCTTTAACGTGCACCCAAATCTGAGTACACGGGCCTACAACATTTCCGCCTCCATCGGAAATGCAGCCGCCACAGCCGGGATTTGATCCCGCGACCTGCGGGTCAGCAGCCGAGTACCTTAGCCACTAGGCCACCGTGGCGGAACAGTGCCTCATATGTTCAAGGCAAAACTGGCTGAAACGGGCCGGGTCGGGCCCTGACCTGACGGGCCCGGGCCGGGTGCGGGCCGAATTTGAGAACATCGGGCCCGGCTAGGGTGGGCCGGAGCATGAAGTTTTCGGGCCGGGCCAGGCTCGGGCCGGAAAAATCGGCCAGTGCAGTGCACTAAAATGTACCACTCGATTGAGTAATTCAGATATGAATATAATAATAAGGGCAAGAGCTCCGAACACCAAACAAGAAAAAAAAAGAGAGAACGGATGGCAGAATTTTACAATTCTAGATAATGTGCCCAAGAGCATGTTTGAAGAAAATGAGATCGCGTATTTGACTACAGACGATGGCAGATTATTCCAGTCAACTGAGGTTTTCGGAAGAGATGACTTCGCACGTAACAGTATTAGAAAACGAGGCCTTGACTTTATGACAATGATCCTTACGAGCCGGTGTGAATGGTGGTGCGTGAACAAAGAGTGATCGGAGAGTGCCGTTGTGATAATATATTTTATGAAAAAGTGAAACACAAGCTTGCTTCTGGTGAATGGAAAGTACGGGGATGCTTAGAAGAGCTTGCATTTCTTTTATGTTTCCTCTATGATTATAGTTTATTAGTATAAAACGAACAAAGCGATTATGCATTGCTTCAATCGCGTCAATTAATTGGGGTTGATGCGGATTCCAAACCGATGATGCATACTCCAGCTTAGGACAAACATACGTGGTGTAGAGCAGTAACTTTAGTGAAGGTGGAGCGAGAAAATTTCTTTTGATGTATGCCAGAGTACAGTTACTTTTGGATATTTATTTATTTATTTAAACATAGTGCCAATCCCTCACGGGATTCTCGCAGGAAGGGCATAGACACAGTACTTGTCAGAGATTTTCAAGAAATGTGGGGTTACACAGTAGGTGGAGTGTAGTACACATTATACATTCTTCATTAGATAAGTATGAACAAGCAACGCATACATTTTACAAAAGTAACATATACCGTACACGTTTTGATATTACAGCTGTGTTACAAAAAAAAACCTCTTCATTACAAATCTTTTCAAAAATTTATGATTTAGTGATAAGATGAAACACAAATAAGTTCATACACACAATCACTTGGTGATAACAAGTTATAGTCACATCAAGTCAATTTGCTTTTCTACCAGCCTTAAGAACTCTGTTAAACTCGTGGTACCAGTTATTGAGTTGCCCAGAGAATTTCAATTCCTTATTGCTAAAGGAAAGAAAACGTACTTGAAACAGTCTACGTTGAACCAGTATTCTGTTAGCATTTGGGGATGTTTTAGTTTGGTTAGCCTTGTTCGATCAACGGATATATAGTCTGAGGCCTCTAATTTTAGGTGACTGTGAATTAGTTCATACAGAAATTGTAATCTGGGTATCTTGATTCTATTATTGAGGGTGAACAGGCCAGCTTGCTTTAGTAGCTCTGTCGGAGAGTCACTCAATTTATATCGGTTAAAGATAAACCTTACCGCTTTTCTTTGGACACCTTCCAACTTATTGATTAATTTTTTAGTAAAAGGGGCCCAGACTATATTGACGTATACAAGTACGGACCGGATATACGTCGTGTAGGCCAATAGCTTTACGTGAGGTGGGGCCTGTCGCAGTCGTCATCGGAGCATAAACAGGCGATTCAATGCTGAAGAAGTGATGTTGGTAATATGCGATTCCCATCTGTAATCGGTGGTTAATGTAATTCCAAGGTATTTATGCTCCGTTACTCGTGCAAGGGGGTTATTGTTGATATTATAAAGAATCTCGGAAATGCTTGTTTTTCTGCTTACAGTCAGGAGCGAACACTTTTTGGAGTTCAACAGTATTTGATTCTCCTTGCACAAATCGCATACCTTCGACAGGCCGTTTTGTAGAGCTACAATATCTTGAATTGTGCTAATTTCACTGTAAATCACACAATAATATGCGAATAGTTTTATGTTAACTGGTGCTTGTGATGGTAAATTATTAATAAAAATAAAGAAGAAAATAGGAGCCAAGACAGATCCCCGAGGAGCTCCTGATGATACCGGTGTGATTGCGAATGTCTTATTGTTGAATTCTACGTACTGCGTGTGATTAGCTAGGTAATCTTTAACCCAAGTAACAATGAATGTGTCCTCAAGCACATTTTCCAGCTTTCGGAATAGTTTTACATGAGATACTGCATCGAAGGCTTTCGAAAAGTCTAGAAAGATTAGGTCAACTTGTTTCTGATTATTAAGGCAGTTTGATATGTCGTGCGTTAGTTCTACTAGCTGCGTTACAGTAGATAAAAATCGCCTAAAGCCGTGCTGGTACCGTGATAAAATGTTTTCGCTCTCAAGAAATGACGTAATGTGTTTGAGGATGACGTGTTTTCGTATTTTGCATACAATGCATGTTAACGATATGGGACGAAAGTTGGCGAAATCATCTGCATTTCCTAATTTTCGCACAGGGATAACCTTGGAAATTTTCAGTCTTGTGGAAGATTACCAATTTATAGTGACTTATTAAAAATGATGCGTAAATATTTGGCTAATAGTTCCGCATATCTTACAAGAAAAATGTTAGGAATTTCATCAGGACCCGTGGCTTTCTTGGCGTCTAAATTAAGCAGCAGATGAAATATCCCGTTCTCGGTTACAGTAAGTGGGTCAATCTGCTTGTGAAAAATATGTTCCATTGCAGGTAACATACCGTTATCTACAGTGAATACGGATTTAAAGTATTAATTTAGTGAGTCCGCGTTTACATGGCTTCAGTTTTCCGGGGTTGACGTTTTGCTGGAGGTTTTAGGTTTAAGGTAATTCGAAAACTTTTGCGGAGAGTTTTTCAGAATATTTGGTAGCGTTGTTTCAAGGTAGGTAGCTTTTTCTTTTTTTAATTTTCGCTTTCATGTCGTCAATCGCGTTTCCAAGATTTGTTCTTGCCACGTGTCCAAAGTTTAATCTGAAGCGCTTTCTCAATCGCTTTACTTTATGTTTGGCGTGGATTATGTCCCGAGTGATCCATGGGTTATGGTGTTTAGTTTTTTTAGTATTAGTAGGAACGAAGCTTTTCATGCACTGAGAAATTATATATTTGAACTCTCGCCAAAGCGCGTCAATATCAGAAGTTGTGATCTCTGAGAGATCTTCGAAATCATCCAGTTTAATAATTAAGTGATTTAATATACTGCTATCTTCTGCAGAACTGAAGTCTGGGTATGTAATTTGGGACTTCCTAGGAATTTTCACGTCTTTGATAGGGACGCTGCAGAAGATAAGCTTATGATCTGAATGGCCATATTATGTGTTCGACGTGATGTTTCCATGACAAATCATTAGTTACGGGGACGCCAAGGTAACAGTGTGATGTCACATATTCCAGAATGGAGTTATTAATAACAAATGTTGGCCATGCTGCGTTAAAGCGGTGAACTTGCATGTATTTGCATTTCCCATTATTTAGCTCTATGCGCCAAGTGACGCACCAGTTGTGGACGTGGTTCAGATCAAACTTCACATTAGTGACGTCATAGGTAGTATAGTTATTCAGCAATATATCACACAGTCGTCTGAAAATAAACAAATTAGGGACGAAATGTTAGCGGGTATGTCATTTATATAAATTAAGAACCGAAAACGACCCGGAACGGGCTGCTCAGGAACGCCGGATTCAACAGGGCCATATCAGACACGTTATCACTGGAGGCGACAAATGACAGCCGAAACAGAAGAAACGCTCGAATCCAGTTAACGACGTCAGAATCTATATTTAGTACGCTTAGCTTTTACAAGAGAAGCAGATGGTTGATGTTGTCGAAGGCTTTACAGAAGTCAAGAAATGCGCAAGAAAGCCAGAGTCAAGGTTAGTGTGCAGGTCATAAGTGAAAGCAGCTGTGTTTCGCAAGAAAAATATTTGCGAAACCCATGTTGAAAGTTAGAGAAGAAATTATTGTCTTCAAAAAGTTAACTTCAATAGTGAAAATGACGTGCTCTATTATTTTGCATGGTATTGAAGTTAAAGTTATTGTCGATAGTTAAGAGGACTGTGAGTTTCACTGGATTTAAAGATGGGCACAACCTTTCCTATCTCCCAGTCCTGGGGTAATGAGGCAGAATGGAGGGATTGGAAAAGATGTATTTTAAGATGATGGACCAATACTCAAAGGTATTTTTTAAAAACTTTGAGTTGATAGCGTCGGCTCCACAAGACGAGCTAAGCTTTAGGTTTCTAATTATGTTTTTGATGCCAGCGGACTAAAAAAAAGTAGGGCTCACTGGAGGAAAATTAGAAGTGGTCACATGTGGGGGTTAATTACCAGGCCTCAAGGACGAAAATGAGATGGTGCATCTCTTCTCTGCTTAGTGTTATGAATAATTAACTAACACTTGTGTCACCCCTTAGTTTATTCGCGAAAGCATCGGCTATGAAACGACCGTGTACGCTTGGGTATGTTCCTATCACTCTGCAGTCTCTGAACTACGGCACCCGCAGGAGGCCGAAATAGAACTGTGCGCGGAGCTTACAGGCGTAATCAAGACCACCCCTTTCGAGAAACATGCACCCTGAACACAATTATAGCAGGCGAAAATAGAGAACGAAGGCTTTATTGAAATAAATTGAACAGGCATAGACAACAAGCCAGCCCTCGTAGATGCAGCCTAGGCTGAAAGAAAAGAGGCCTACACGGCTGCGGTGGGAAAGAGCCAGGAGGAGGTACTGGACGCCCTTATTAAACTCGCTAAGGACGGTGGCGGAGCAAGCCGCGATTGATTTAGCTATCAGGAACGGAGAATGGTCATAAGCTTATAGTGACTCCAAGCAGCAATTACGAGCTTTGTCAAGGGCTATGTCACTGGGACTGTGGTTAATCTTACATACAAAGCCAATGCTATCAATACTGAAATCCAATGGTTTCCTGCGCATATGGGACAATGAATGAATGAATGAATGAATGAATGAATAGACTTTAATTAAAGCCCGGCAGATTTACCGGGCAAGGTGGGGGAAGAGGAGATTAAACCCTGTCTCTTCCCACTCTCCGTCGATTATGATGGCGGTGCCTCAGGTGACCGCTCAAAGTCTTGCACCCGGGCTACCCGGGCGGCATCTTCAGCATGCCAGAAGGCCCAAAGCTGGTCGGCCAGCTCGTCACTTGTGAGTTCCGCCTCACAGCGGCAACGCAGCTGACGCCGCCGATGTGACCGCAGCCGCGGCGGAGGCTGGCCCCTGCCCTCGCAAGGTGGTGGCAGCAGCAAATGGCCTCGGAGTTCGCTCCTTCCTAACATGCGTCGCGAAGGGAGCGGAGGCAGTGACATCAACTTTTCCAGCACACTCCCAAAGAATGTGCCGCAGTGTGGCCCTTTCCCCGCACGCTTTACAAGCGTGCGTTGGGTCTACGTGTGGATAACACAGGCGTAGGATCACTGGGCTGGGGTGCGTATTTTTCTATAATAACCTCAGAGTTACGGCCTGTGTTTTGTTTAATATGTTCTGTGGTGGTGGGTATTTGCGTCTGTTTAGTCTGTTATGTTGTGTAATGTCGTTGAATGTGGTCAGGCGATCAACCAACGACCATTCCAGTCGTTGTTGTGTGGATAGTGCCATCACCCCGCTCTCGGAGGTGAAGGCGGCTACCGAATCGGCCGCGGCTCGGTGGGTGAGATATCGAGCCGCGTTGTGGGCCGCCTGGTTACCTGCGAGCGGGACGCTGGTATGAACCGGGTTCCACAGAAGGAAGACATTCACATTTTCAGTTTTGAGATACGAGGACGACGACGCGGAGGCCATCACTCCTCGGGAGAAGTGGACGATACTCGGGTCAACCTCAACGAGGTGACGAATGACCAGGCACGAGGACTCGCTTGCCGCATCGGTCAGACAGGGTCAGACCCTACGCGATGCTCGCTACCATTCCGGGCATCATTAGGATCATTTAAACGGGTACGAAGATACCACAAAATATTATTACTTGAGGTACAGTGGCTAGAAAGGTTTTCTTATGGTGAATTGTATTCAGAGAACAGAAGTAGAGAGGCAGGGCACTGAGGAGTGGAGGCACAGCACTGAGAGCAGGGGCACTCAACCTGCCACTCGAACTCGTTGAGCTCCCGGAGGGCAGGTGAAGGGGGTGATGAGTGGAAAGACCATGTGGTCGAAACATTACGAGCCCCCGGCATATTCTCTGTGGGGAAGCAGCAAAGTACACGTGAAACCGGTCAGCCACACGCTCTTCATTATCCTAATATCTAGTATGTTAGTGCAATGACGCTAACGACGCATTAGGCAGACGTTCAGCCCGTACAAAACAGCGGTGTCAAACTTTACATGTTTGCTACCATTGCCACCGCGCTCGCCGGCTGAAGAAAAATTTCGGAACTGTGACGTTCAAGGGCCACGTGACTCGCGGTACTCCGTTTCTCAGGCGAGAGCACTGCAAACTGCTCCTGGCTGCTCTCGGCGCAGCAAAAGCACTCTCGCTCTACCCATGGATGACAGTGCTCCTGCACCTATTAGACCACTGAAACACGCCGGCTCCGAAAAGAGCCCTTTCAGCATGCTTTTGAGTGCTCCTGCTCTCCCAATGGAATTCGTTATTTGAACGCGCGCTTCATCCTGTGGCGGTGGAGAAACCAGATTATATTCACCATGCGGCGGCGCTGTCTGTTGCTGGCGCGTAGAGTTGCTGTATATGCTACCTTTAGGTTGATTGATTGATTGATTTGTGAGGTTTAACGTCCCAAAACCACCATATGATTATGAGAGACGCCGTAGTGGAGGGCTCCGGAAATTTAGACCACCTGGGGTTCTTTAACGTGCACCCAAATCTGAGCACACGGGCCTACAACATTTCCGCCTCCATCGGAAATGCAGCCGCCGCAGCCGGGATTCGAACACACGACCTGCGGGTCAGCAGCCGAGTACCTTAGCCACTAGACCACCACGGCGGGGCTGCTACCTTTAGGTAGCATATACAGTAACTCTACTGGCGCGTTGGCGAGCGGAGGCTGTTGACGGGAAACAACTGGCGTGGCAGCGCAACAGTGCCATTGTCCCAGAAATGCTGCCCAATACATTCACTTTAGCAGAAGATTTGAACGCTCAGTGTTGTCTCTGAGACCAATCAACGAGGAAGACGGTCAAAATTCTATTTTTGCGGACCTTATGAAAAGTCTTGTACAGTTCCACATGTGCAGGCGCTAGCAGACCGACGTATTTTTCACTGTGCATGTAATTTAGGTGCCTTGACATGACCTTTTCCTGAAAATGTAGTTTTAAATCATTTGAATCGCTGAAATTGTTAACAAACGCGCTTGGAGTGTTTTAATGCGTAAATCCGAGTGCTGTAGTTGCCTTCTCTTTACCTGGTATAAATGAAAATTATCAAATAATTACATGAGTGTATGATGAGCTTGAATGGTAGGTCACAAAATGCGTCATATGATATTTTTGTCACGTAAGTCATTGAATGCTTTTTGTCAGTCACGTGTGGCCCATGTATAACTGCATACCCCGTCGGGCCATAGAATGCTGCATATGTGCGCCACACGCAAATTCAAAAAATGACAATAAATGCCTGTTTTTCGGCAAGTTTCAATAGACGTAAACAATGAAAATTATGTATACATACATCCGGAGTGACCTTTCGCAGATAGCAATGCAAAGAGTATTACACATGCACTTTATGACTCTATACTTACCTTAAGCGGTGCAAGTAACGTAGCAAGCAGTACACTCGATGAAACTTCCGTATGTGGTTTAGCGTGTCTAGCCATGATGATAAGATCGCACGCTAGCAATTAGGCGCGAGTGAATATCATGTCCCTTCTGAGCCCTCAATTCGATAAACTTCTCAATCAAGTCAAAAGAATATATATACATCTCGTAACGCTCTGCCCAAAACAGAAGATGGGTCGTCGCATAAACTCGATTCCCGCACTGTGTGTGAAATCCACGAAATTTTTTTTCCATTGTTTACTTTAGTCGCCTAACATCGAACCTTACCCTTCCCCCCCCCCCCTCCTGCATACACGCACCTATATGAAGGCGGATGCTTCATTTGATAATTAAATGCTGAAATTTTCAATTTGTTAACGCCAGAGAGATAACGAAAAAAAGGTAGATAAAAATCAGGCCTCATTTTTTTGCTACCCAAATCTGCCTCTACGATCACTTCAATATGGTTCGGAAACACTACATCCAAGGGCCTTTCAAACGATCAGCGAGAATTCATCACGGTAAGACTATTAGAAAAGCGATTAGCCACATTATTTTCCATTAGTTTTCTTTGTTTCCTCGAGCAATTTTTTATTGGAATATGTTACCTGAAGAGACGATCAACCCTGTGTCATTAGAGGTGTTTTCTCAGCGTATTTGTAATATAAGCTTGATATATAGTTAAAGTGTCGTTTCAAAAATGGGAAGACATGATCATTGTGTTCTTTTACCGTATGCATACCGTAGCATATTTACGCCTCCCCTTATGTGTGTTGTACGTTTTAAAATAAGTCAAGCAACACTGATGTATTGTCATGTATGTCAAATTTCTGTCAGTGTATTTCTTTGTTTTCACTCCTGCATGGACCCGAGAAGGGCCTGCAGTATCTGTAAATAAATAAAAAAAAACATATCTGTTAGCTTGGAAAGGCACCTGTCCTATTCTTTCCCTGATAATGTCGGAGGTTTCACATCCCCAAATCCGCGATATATAAGAACGCCGTACTGGAGGGCTCGGGAAATTATAAACATCTGCTGTTCTTCTACTTTGACTGGCAATGCATTTCACTGTTTCTTTATTCTTACTTTTAATTATTTTTGTTTGATGGATGTGCGCCTTTCTTTTGCTTGCACTATTTACTGACAGTTTGAGCGAAAACGTCTGCCCTGGCATACTTTTTATTGTTTTTTATACTTTATGTTCTTGATGCAACCATTATATTTGTTTGCGACTATTTCTATCATTGTACAAGAACATAACTGTGTGAAACATATTGTTATTGAACTGGAACCCCGATCGTCTACAATATATGCCCGCTATACTATATGCCACCAGCATGTGGTGTTCTGAAGACGCTAACCAGCCCGCATAGTCCCCAGAGCTCTTTTTTGCTCGTGTACACTTTATCTGTACCATGTGTGGCGAAGACAACGTGCTTATTCCACAACCACAATACCTCGTTTCAACGCGAGGAACTCGTTAGGACGCGAGCTGACACGCGCGAATGTAGCGCGCCAGCGAGCGGCTGCGCCCTCTGCAGGCTGTATCGTAAAGTCTTTCAGCCTCGCCGCCTCGTTTAAGACACTAGGAAAACATTTCCAGCCACGTAAGGCTGGAAATGTGCGGCTTTCCTTGTGTCTTTACGTGTGACAATTTCAGCGACGTGTGGCTGGAAATGTGTGGCTTTCTTTGTGGCTTTATATGTGGCTTTACGTGTGGCTGGAAAGCCATTCGTAAAATTGAACAGGGCTCAGACAATCACCCTACATTTACTGCAAACTGGCACTTACCCAATCCGGTGCTTTTTAAATAAAAGTCACGCTGACAGTGAAATTCAAGACGAGAGTGACGCGTGCGATGGCATCATTCGATTCTGACCGATGCTAACGGGCTGTCCCGCGACTGTCGCCGACCCCGAAGAAAAATGGTTTTACTAGCAGAAGATGGTGCAAAACGCTTCGCTGCTTATTAGGATCAGCTACGGGCAGTCCAGAAGGCCCACGATGACATCATAAAGCTAGGCCTGACGGTAACGATATGATCCGGCCCGCCTCGGTATGAAAAAATCGGGCTTCAGGACAATAGAGAGTTTTAGAATAGCGCACCGCGAGCCCTTGCGGTGTGGTCGCTGCCACTGCGCATGCGTCGTAACGCGAGTCGGCATCGTGTTCGCGGACCGCACACCAAAAATCCGAAACTGCGTGCGGTGATGGCGGCCCGCATGTGGCCCGCAAGCCCTGGTTTCGAGGCTAGGGTGTCGCTGTGATCGTGCGTTGTGGGGCAGCAGGGCAAACGATATTCTAAAACTCATATGGCGCCCGCTACGCCCGCGACGACCGCAGCGCTTGCAAACGGTATTCTAAAACTCCCTAATGTCAATGAATGAACTCTGGTGTGCATTCGCACGTGCTTCGATGGAGCGTTCACGTCAGTGCCACTACCTATGTCAGGCACACACACACACACACACACACACACACACACACATGCACGCGCACACACGCACGCACACAAAGAATAAAATAAACGCGTGTACGCCAGGAACGCGTTGACAACTCTTGTCAACGAAGGCTTCCTTCGAGACGTCGTGAATATGCGCCACTCCCGCAGAAATGCACTGCCAAGGCAAAGACATCAGCCCTCACACTCCCGTGCAAGTCTGCCCCCTCTTTCCATTGAAAAGATCGGCGAGGAAAGGCTGCTCGCGTGAATTGAAGCAGCCAACGCGAACTCGTCACGCATGTGGCGGTTGGCTGTTCACACAAAAACAAAAAGCGTGTTTTGCATGCGATCACCACGACATAAACTATAAAATTTGATTTTAAACATGTTTTAAGCTATATATTATTCGTTGATGTTTCGTAGATGATGCGCGCGTGTCCGCACAAATCTATCCCACAAGTTATATAGCATTCAAATCTTTGTGTCTGTATTACTTTAGCATCAATACGAATACGTACTTTAACACTAACTACTTTACCACTGCCCTATTTAACTCGCTAACATTAATATGTTTGGTTCAACGTCTCACGACAACGATATCATTATTAGAGATGCCGTAGTAGAGACGCCGAAGTAACATGCACTCACATCGACCAGTAGACGGGCCTCTGGCATAACCCCTCCAGCAAAATTTGACCGCTGCGGCCAGGATGAAATCCGTGACTTTTGCATCAGCAGCTGTGCAATCATGATCAGTTCTGCCACAGCCATCTTAGTTAACTTAGCGTTGCCTTACCACTAATGCACCATCTTGGCTATTTTGGGCATGTAAATCATAACTTTTACTATTCATAACTCCCCTTTATTTTATATTTTATTCGTCTGCTGTTATGCTAGCTAAGCGCTAAATAATTGCTTTTAAGTGTCATTTTTAAAATGTTACTTGATAGACTTCTCATTTCACTTATTTTTCATTGGCTTAAGCCCGTTGTACCGAATAGAAGTGTGGCCTACTACTTCCATCCCCATTGTTTTTCATTGTTTTTCTTCGTGAGGGAAAATCATCCCACACACGTAGACAGAGGCACGCACATACGCACACGCGTACGTGTAAGTTTCATCACGTTCAGCAGACGTTCATGAGACAGTCGCCCAGCTCGTGCTTCGAAGCAAACGAACATGTCAGGTGACATCCGGTTACAACATCCCGTAAAGGTGACCTTGGAGTCTGCGTGGGAATAATACCGGTACAGGCAGTACGTTAGCTCGGATGTCTCGTATTGGCGCCGCGTCACACGAGAAATACATTCCCACGGACGACACGAAACGGAAACGTGCCACACACATGCATCGGCAGGGCTCCGGCACTGTCACGGAGAATGAACGTGTCCCTTTGAAAACTAAAGACAATTGTTTTATTGAACATAAGTTTACAGCCGCATCGTGCTCTGTCAATGTTGCGTTAAATTTTGCGGTGAGAAGCATGTAAAAAAAACCGCCCGCATCCCCCCCCCATAACTCGAGTAAGTGCGTCGCAGTGTTTGTGCACATGTGTGTGTGGGGGGTATCAAATGATTGTTGGGTAGTTAGGTAGTTAATTGCTATTTTGCCTTTATTATTCTTATTTATTGAATAAAGGGGAATCGTTAGCTTCAACGAGTGGTGGGACGCTGATGTTTAAGGTATACTGTTGCTCCATCGCATCTACTCGAGTCAAGCGAAACGTCAAGCGAAAGTTAAGTAAAGACGCCCTTGACTGAATTCTGAACGAGCGCTCCACCGCTTATATACACATACCGCCAACGTTCGAGGGAGAGGAATACGGGGGAGAGGTCAACACAGCCACTGTGCATGCTCGATTTGCTCAAATTCTGGTGCTGTATTATCTTTAATGGCTCCTGAAGTGACAGTTTTGCAGGTGTCTTCCTGCGCCGACGCGAGCATGCAGCACGAGAAGTGATCATGCGCAGTGGGAGTGTGGGCGGCGCGACCGACGCCGGAGCACGAAATCGTGCGACTACGATTGCTCCGCACTTAAAAGCGAAGAAATCTTTGAAGCATTCCATGTTAAATAAAGGACTCGCATTTCGTTTCAGGGTGACGTCCACCGCTGTGGATTACGGAGCTTTGCTGCTGACCCGAAGGTCACGGGTTCGAACCCGGTCGCGCCGCTCGCAATTCCATGAAGGCGAGGTAGTAGAGACCCGAGTACTGTGCGATGTCAGTGCACGTCAAAGAAACACCAGATGGTTGAAATTTTCTGAGCCCTGCACTACGGCGTCTCTCATAGCGATATCTCGGTTTTAAGGCGGAAAAACCCAGATAATAATAATAATAATAATAATAATAATAATAATAATAATAATAATAATAATAATAATAATAATAATAATAATAATAATAATAATAATAATAATAATAATAATAATAATATTATTATTATTATTATTATTATTATTATTATTATTATTATTATTATTATTGCTCCTCGCTCAGTGTGTCAATTGTGTTATTTGTCTTTTAGGTTATGAGCGGTTCAAGATTGAGCCTTGATTCCACGGCCTCGATACGACCGTTCAGAGCTCGAGTCATGCATAAGCTGCTGGTGCGATGAATGTATGTGTGCAGACACGTACAAAAAGCATGACCTTTTTTTTTCAACCAAAGTTTCAGTACTAAGACAACGTTTAGAGACGTACCCGACACTACAGGTTCCAAAGCCGCAGACACCTGCCACCGCACAATAAATTAAACAATAGTGAAGTCATAACTTTCCGCTTACTACAAACACACTCATGCTAGCCCAGCCGTCTTGCGCAATTTCTAGTGGAACCTGCACCCCACTGATCTATGACAAGCGTGCGGGCGCAGAGCAACACCCCGCCACATGCCGTGGCAGCTCGTCTGGATTTAGAAATGCGCCGGCCACAACGGTTCTGAAACCGCCAGCATTCGCGATGCGCCTGTACCCGTTCACACAAAGCCTCGAGCTCACTCGTTCCCTCCGCCTCCCCGGCTCTTGAAGCCGCCGGGGGACTATGTATGTTGGCGCCTCCACCGCTGGGAGCAGGCCCTTGAAAGTTCGGAACTGGACGACCAGCTGCGCGACGTCCGGCAGGCCGGGGATACTGCCCGAGTCCAGGAACTCCGAGCCGCCAACAAGATCAAACTGTCGGCCAACTCTACTCGATGAAGTTTACTCCTTCTGTAAGTTCAACGCTTGTCCTGTCTGAATCTTCTTCTTCTGCCTTTTTTACAGAAGCGAAGCACCTTAGGACCGCACAATGTCCCTCCGTCCATAAACCGTCGCCCAGCGTTTACAGCAGATGTAGAAACGGAAACATCTGCGAACAAAAAAGTTATCAAAAGGCTATAAATTAACTAACCCCGCCACGGTGTTTTAGTGGCTTAGGTACTCGGCCGCTGACCCGCAGGTCGCGCGATCAAATTCCGGCTGCAACGGCTGCATTTCCGATGGAGGCGCAAATGTTGTAGGCCCGTGTGATCAGATTTGGGTGCACGTTAAAGAACCCCAAGTGGGCCAAATTTCCGTAGCCCTCCTTTACGGTGTCTCTCATAAAGTCATAACCATATGGTGGCTATGGGATGTTAAACCCCACAAATATTATCAAAGGCTATTAACTAGAAGAAACAAAATAAAAGGCCACAACATAGGAAAAGGAATGACATTTAACCACCCATCAAACGAAGCATATGACACAAAAAAGATAACAAAAAATTAATGGTTGTGAACGATAACAATATATCAGGCTACGATTCATGATTTGATGCACACTGCTTCGTCTCATTAGCATTAACTTCATGGATATGCGTAGATTTTAGTTTTTGTATTTCTTTTACTCACTGATTTCGTTCACTCGCTGCTACGACCCAGCCGTTCAGCAAGTAATGTGTTTTAAGGGCACGTTGACTTATTGCTGAGAAACGTTGGCTAACCTAAGCTATAACTTTGGCCAAATATGGCTGTGCAGTTGCTAATGCTGACTAGTGCCGGAAGACCATGATTTGTGGTGGCTATTCTTGAATAAATGTTCGTAAATGTAAAGCAGCGTTGAATACTGCTCGTCATCAGCTCTTATAACACGAAAATTGTCTTCATTCAACTTCTACGCAACAACGTAGTAGTCTACCAGTTTTTTATGCATATTAGTATATATGTACAGGCGTTATATGTGACACCACAGATGCTGCGCTAAAGAAAAACGAGTCTAGCTTTTCTTTTTCGAACGTCAGAAGGTCGGGATCACGCAAACGAGTGTGCTGACATCACGCGATTGCCTCGCAGAATCGACAGCATTGGCGCCACGACGCCCGATCACCGGCAAACGATCCACGTCGCCGGTCGGATCGCATTCATCGCCGCCTTTCTCACGCACTGAACGAGACGATCCGGCGCGGGTTGCCAGGAGTCTTTCGAGGGTGCATTGAACGAGATTTCCATCACCCGAAACCCGACAGGATGTGCGCAGTGCGTGCGTCTTCGGGAAATGCCAATTGCGAACGTGACAGGCAACATGACCGCAGTGAGAAACTTCGCGAGGCTGTTGTGCGTTCGAAACAAACGGACGTGCATTGCGCTGTGCGTCGTCGCTATCGGAAGGATAGGTCGTCTTACCTGTAGGGGCCCGAGGCTTGATGTACGGCAAGAGGGAGTACGGCATAGGAATTCGACAGCGTGTTTTCTGACAACCTATCTATCTATCTATCTATCTATCTATCTATCTATCTATCTATCTATCTATCTATCTATCTATCTATCTATCTATCTATCTATCTATCTATCTATCTATCTATCTGTCTGTCTGTCTGTCTGTCTGTCTGTCTGTCTGTCTGTCTGTCTGTCTGTCTGTCTGTCTGTCTGTCTGTCTGTCTGTCTGTCTGTCTATCTATCTATCTATCTATCTATCTATCTATCTATCTATCTATCTATCTATCTATCTATCTATCTATCTATCTATCTATCTATCTATCTATCTATCTATCTATCTATCTATCTGTCTGTCTGTCTGTCTGTCTATTTATCTAATCCTGGCGTAAAACGTCTTAGTGCCCTGGTTCGCCTGCAAACAAGACATTTACCTGTAGTGAAATGGTGTTGTGACGAACATGAGTGACAGGATATCACATGTGACATTACATCGCGACGCGCTTGTGGTCGTTTCATTACCTTGTCATATACTTATATGTCCATCACATGGCACATATGTCCGGCTGGCGTAGTTATGAGGTTATGCGATGCATTTTCAAGACATGTATGCGTGTCAATCTGTTTGATGAGTAGAATGATAGAAATGACGTCCTGTTGCTGCCGTGGTCGCAAAATAGTATGCAGCACATGCGCATGCATACGTAACAAACGTGTGGAAATCGATAACGTGTCATGCAACGAATGACATGACATTGATTCCATACTTCAAAATGTATTGTCATGGGGGTGAGGGAATGAATGAAATAAATATATTTACAAAATATACAGGGAGAGTCGGAGGCAGCTGCGGCCAAGATGGAGGTACAACAGCAACAACAACACGAGTGCGATCGCATTCAAAGTCTTCGTCGTCTACCTGATGCTCTCTCGTTGCCGATATCGTGTAACATATAACCCCCCGCCGCCGGTAGCACAGTCTCGGCGCCTAAAGGGGAGTAGCATCATGCGGAGATGTAAGGTTTCAGACGGGACACGTGGATGACGTCAGTGGCGGGTGCGGACGACGACGACTGACTGTCCAACGGAGTGATCTCATATGTGACCTCAGTAAGCCGACGTAAAACCTTGTAAGGCCCCGAGTAGCGAGATAGGAGCTTCGAAGAGAGGCCAACGTGGCGGTATGGTGTCCAGAGGAGGATCAATGAACCTAGAGAGTAGAAAACTACTCTGTGTTGGCTACCGTAGCGGGCCTTCTTAGAGAACTGCAAGCCAAGAAGACGTTCCCGTGCGATTTGGCGGGCAACTTGAGCCCGAGAAGTGGCATTCCAGGCGTACTCTGTAACCGTTTGCGTAGTCGATCGGAGAAGAGTCTCGAACGGTAACGTTGGGTGGCGGCCGAGCAATAAATAGAAGGGGGAAAAGCCAGCGGGGTCGTGGCGTGACGCATTGTACGCGTATGTCACATAAGGCTAAGCACCTATCCAATCAAGGTGATTTTTGGAAACGTACATGAAGAGCATTGTTGTCAAGGTTCGATTTAGGCGCTCGGTAAGACCATTTGATTGCGGGTGGTAGGCCGTAGTGAGCTTGTGACACGTCGAACACGAGCGAAGGATGTCATCTACTACTTTTGAAAGAAGTGAGCGGCTACGATCGGTCAGCAGCTCTCGAGGAGCGCTATGATGAAGAATTACGTCATGAAGCAAGAAGTCCGCGACGTCAGTGGCACAGCTTGTCGGTAGCGCTCGTGTGATAGCGTATCTTGTGGCGTAGTCAGTGGCCACGGCTATCCACTTGTTTCCAGTGAGAGAAGTAGGAAATGGTCCAATGAGACCAAGGGCAACGCGGTAGAAGGGGACGGTGGGTATGTCTATTGGTTGCAGCGGACCAGCTGGTGGCAAGGCGGAATGTTTGGAGTGCTGGCAGGACTTACAAACAGCAACGTATCGGTGCACAGAACGGTAAAGACCTGGCCAGAAGAATCTACACCGCACGCGATCGTTCGTGCGCGTGATCCCGAGATGTCCAGTGGTTGGAGTGTCATGAAGTTGTTCAAGAACAGCAGAATGGAGCGTCGCAGGAACTACGAGTAGTAGCTCTGGTCCTTCGGCGCTGGTGTTGCGTCGATAAAGAATGCCGTCGCGTAAAACGAACAAGTGTAGCGACGCGTCTACGTGGGGCAAACGTAGACTGTGCATGATAGACCGCAAGTGGACATCGCTGAGTTGTTCCTTGCGTATGTCGGGGAAAGCAGACATGGCGAAGACACAAGGGTCAGAATCATGTGCTGAAAGGTCGGGTGGGTCCACGGGGTGATGGGATAGACAGTCGGCATCCTGGGGCATTAGGCCAAATTTGTATGCCACGCCAAAGCTGTATTCCTTGAGTTTTAAGGCCCAACGGCCAAGTCGTCCAGTTGGATCTTTAAGGGACGGCAGCCAGCACAAGGCATGGTGATCCATAATTGCCGAAAAGATGCGGCCAAACAATTATGATCGAAATTTTTCGACTGCCAGGACTAGTGCGAGGCACTCACGCTCTGTGTTGGAAAACTTGCTCTCGGAAGGAGAAAGGAGGCGACTGGCATAAGCGATGACGCGATCCTGTTCTCGTTGCCACTAGGCGAGAACAGCACAGAATCATGTGCGCTGGCATCGGTACGAACTTCAGTATGCGCTGACGGGTCGAAATGGGCCAAGATGGGTGGGGAAGTAAGTAATGTTGTAAGGGTGCTGATGGCAGTCGCTTGGTCAGTACCCCAATAAAAAGGCATGTCCTTCTTCAGTTGTTCCGTAAGTGGTCGGGCAACGACAGCAAATTTATTCACAAAACGTCCAAAGTAATCACAGAGGCCAATAAAACTGCGTACGTCTTTTGCAGAACGTGCTATGGGAAAATTTTTGACAACTCTAATTTTGTAAGGATTAGGTTGCACGCCTCGAGCACTGACAAGGTGGCCCAGCACAGTGATTTCCCGACGGCCGAAACGAAATTTGGAAGAGTTGAGCTCAAGTCCTGCTGTCCGGGAAACCTCAAGAACAGCCGATAGGCAGCTAAGGTGGCTTTCAAATGTAGATGAAAATACGATGACGTCATCGAGATAGCGCAGGCATCAAGACTGGGTGTATTCACGCCGGAGAGAGTCCATCATCCTTTCAAATGTGGCTGAGGAATTACACAATCCTAATGGCATAACCTTGAACTGGAAAAGTCCATCAAGTGTAATGAATGCGGTTTTCTCACGGTCTCGATGATCGACAGAAATGTGCCAGTACTCTGATCGTAAGTCGATAGATGGAAAGTAGGCAGACCCATGTAAGCAGTCGAGAGCATCGCCAATCCAAGGCAGTGGATTCACTTCCTTACGTGTTACTTTGTTGAAATGACGGCAGTCTACGCAGAAGCACCAGCTGCCATCCTTTTTTTGACTACCATGACCGGCGATGCCCATGGACTGCAGGAAGGTTCGTTGACGTATTTTGTGAGCATTTCTTCTACTTCGTGCGGGATGACTTGTCGCTCACCATTAGACACGCGATAAGGACGTCGTCGGATGGGGCTGGCGTCTCCTGTGTTAATCCTATGACTAATGAAGGCTGTCTGACCCAAAGGATGGTCATCAAAATCAAATACTTCATGGTAGGATTTCAGCAGGTGTCGGATATCAGCTGTCTGAGCTGGAAGAAGGTCAGGGGAGATCATCTTGTCGATGGTGGCATCCGCTGCGCTCTTCGATGAGGAGAATGGGGCAGATGACAAAGAATATTCGACAACGAACGCCAAAATGGCAGCATCTATAGAACAAGCATTTGCCAAAGTCATACCATCTTGGATAACTTGAGTGTACCAGCTGAAGTTTAGGATCGGAAGAGATGCTGTATTTCCCGTGACTTTCAAAAGTGTATGAGGCACGGCAACATTTTTGGCCAGCAGAAGGTCACCAATAGGTGCCAACATGTAGGCACTGTCGGGGACAGGAGGGAAAGATCTGAGGTTCACGTAGGTAACGGCTTGATGTGCTAGGCGAACATGATCTACAGAACACAGACGTGGCTGAGCTGGTGTTGAGTCGTCATAGCAATACGGTAAATCAAGTTGAAGCATGCCGGTTCCACAATCAATAAGGGCAGAGTGGGCGGATAAAAAGTCCATGCTGAGAATAAGTTCATGGGAGAGAGAGAATAAACATTTAATAATAACAAATGGAAACTGAGCCTTCTTTGGGTGGGGCCCTCAGTCCAGGGCTCCATTGCCTTGCGTGACCCTGCGAGCCCGCTGAACCAGCTGCTGCTGTTCCTGCCGGCGTAAGCTGAGCAGTGCAGACTCCCAAGAGGAAGGGGTGGGATTGGGAATGGGAGGCACGCCCTGTGGGGCAGAGCATTGCCACGTGGAGTGGTACACCGTCGGTACGGATCCACAGAAGGGGCAGTAGGAGGGGTAGAGAGTCGGATGAAAGCGATTTAGCATATAAAGGCAAGGAAATGAATTGGTCTGTAGTTGCCGCCAAGCGACAGCATCTGCTCTGTTAAGTGAAGGATGAGGGGGAGGATACGTATAATGGCTCTGTCGATAGTACTGCAGCGTAGCGTTGTAGTTTAGTGGTTCTGTCGATGCGTCGTCTGGATTGGACAGCTCTTCCAATGGAGCCCGGCCGGTCAGCTCTCGGGCAACCGCATGAACGCGTTCATTACCATGGAGAGAGGCGTGTCCAGGAGTCTAGACGATACGCACAGGACGTAATGCGGACGGTGAGACAGAAGAGAGGATATTGTGTGTATGTGCAGCCACAAGTCCTTGAGCGAAAGCACGGCAAGTAGCTTGTGAATCTGTTACAATAGTGACAGGGGAGTCATGTGACAGTGTCGTAGCGTAAACAATTGCCAGAGCGAGAGCTCCCTCCTCTGCCAGACCACTGTCTGTAGTGCGAAGTGTGGCAGACGCCACAAGGGCGTCTGTGTCATCTGTCACGGCTAAACACATGGCTGACTTCTCTGGGTAGCGTGCTGCATCAGTGTAAAGTACTTGTAAGTCTGATGTACCATCACCAAAGACGCGTGTCATAGCCTGAACTCGGGCACGTCGACGACCGGCGTGGCGGGAGGGACTCATATTGCGTGGAATCGGAGGCACTTTGATGAGTGCGCGGACAGTAGAAGCAAGTTTATATCGCGGTACTTGTGCGGGTTTTGAGGAATCGGGTAGCCAAGACGAGACAGGATGGCGCAGCCCTGACGGGTCTGCCTGAGCCGTTGGAGCTGACTATTGTGCTGGGCCTCGATGAGTTCGGTTATGGTGTTGTGGACTTCTAATTGAAGGAGGCGTTGTGTAGATGCGTGTGGAGGCAAGCCGATAGCCGCCTTCACAGCTGTCCGTAGAAGGATGTCCATCTTTTTTATTTGAGCTAGAGTGAGATTGTGAAAGGGAAGATGATAGGTGAGCCGACTAACTATGAGTGCTTGTACTAAGCGGAGGACATCTTTCTCACAGAGGCCTCTCCTGCGATTGGTGATGCGTTGGATCATGTGTGTAATTTGAGTTATCTGCTGAGCCAGAAGGTGTGTAGTGTACGAGGCCTTGCCGTCGGACTGAAGGTAGAGGCCTAAAATGCAAATTTGTGGTACCAGAGGGATAAGATGGCCATCAAGAAACAGCGAAATGTCAGGAGAATCAGCGGTTTTGCGGCGCCGCTTGTATACTAATAACAACTCCGACTTATCCACTGAGCACGTAAGGCTGCCGGCAGCAGCATAGTCTTGTACCACAGACACAGCTTCCTGTAGGGCGTCCTGGATGGTTCCGTCTGATCCTTTGGTCGCCCAAATTGTAATGTCATCTGCATAGATGGCATGCTGGATGTTGGGAACCTGTTGTAATAGGGAAGGGAGTTTAGCCATAGCCACGTTGAACAAAGTGGGCGAGAGAACCGAGCCCTGTGGTGTTCCTCTGCCTGCAAGACGAATGACGTCCGAACGGAGGTCTCCAATCCCAATAGTGGCCGTGCGGTCAGAGAGAAAGGACCTGACGTAATTGTAGATACGTGAGCCACACCGAGATGAAGCGAGATTGTCAAGAATAAGGTCGTGGGAGACGTTGTCATAAGCACCCTTCAGATCCAGGGCCAGAATAGCTCGGACCTGGTTTGAAGTGGGGCTATCCAACACGTCCTCCTTAAGCTGTAATAATACGTCCTGTGTAGAGATACCAGGACGGTAGCCGAATAGTGTATCAGGAAAAAAGTGATTGTCTTCGAGAAATGGTTGTAGTCGAGAGAAAACAACGCGTTCAAAGAGTTTAGCTACACATGAAGTTAAGGATATAGGGCGAAGATTCTGGAGGGATAGCGGCTTGCCAGGCTTTGGAATAAGTATGATTTCTGCGTGTCGCCACTCCTGTGGTAGCGTGCCGTTTTTCCAATGTTCGTTGTAAAAAGCGGTTAAATATTCGATGGACTGGTCATCTAAATTACGCAGAAGTGCGTACGTAATCCCGTCTGTACCGGGTGCTGTGTTGCGCGTAATGCTTTGCAAAGCTGCCCTAACCTCTGCTTCTGTAATGTCCTCATCTAGAGGCGTATCGTGTACGTGTGGATAATCACGGTAGGCGGGACGGGGGCCCGTGGATACATAGTGTTGCTTTAAGGTGTGCAGCAGAGTGTTATCGTCGAGCCCTGATTTGTGGAGAATGGTGCGGATTGCGTTAGCAGTGTGTGATTTTGTCTGCGTGGGATTTAAAAGAGCACGGAGTATACGCCACGTTCGAGGTGTACTTAGTGAGCCGTTGAGTCGATCACAGAAGTTATGCCAATTATTGCTAGTGAGGATGTTCGCATAGTCCTGTGCCTCAGTAGCTAGTTTGGCGATTCGGAGACGAAGTTTTCGGTTATGTTTCTGTCGCCGCCACCGCCGTGTCAAGCCTCTGTGGGCATCCCAGAGATGTAGCAGATGCCGGTCCACATCCGGCGTTTCTGTCGTCGCAGCGATGAGTTTGGTAGCTCTTTGAAAATCGGAGTGAAGTTTTAATATCCAAGCCTCTAGGGAAGGAGAGTCCTGATGGGTAGTTGTACGATTACGCCTAAATGCATCCCAATTCGTTAGTTTTATGATGCGCTCTGGGGCACGCGTAGCTGCTACTTGGAGCTCTGTAGTTAGTATATGGTGATCACTGCCTAGATTCACCATGAGGTTGCACCAGGAATGGTGACTAACGCCCTTGACTATCGTGAGGTCGGGGCATGTGTCCCTGCTCACACTATTAACTAGGCGAGTGGGTTGATCAGGTTCTGTCAGCAGGGTCATGCGATGAATCGCGAGAACCTGTGCGAGTCGTCGGCCTTTAGGCGTTTCTGTTGCGTAGCCCCAAGCCAGATGGGGGGCATTGAAATCTCCTACAATAACTATTTGTTTACCCAACTTGCAGATTTGTGCGAATAGATTACCGAAGTCATCGTTCCTGGCGTTAGGTGCACTGTAAACGTTAAGCACGTACAGGCTGCTACTGGAACGAGAGCACGGGACTAATTCGAGAAGTACGTGTGAGATGGAGGTGCTTTGAAGGGTGTGTTCTATGACAGTGACATGCTTAGAAACTAATGTAGCTGTGCGATGTGGTGTATTGTTCGTTACGTCCGTGTATGTGGTGTAACCCGGAAGCGTAGGGGTACATTGTACTTCTTGTAACGCTATGACATCGGGAGTAATCTGCTGCGTCGCAATGAATTGCCTTAGAGCTCCGCGTTTCTTACGATACCCCCTGTAATTCCACTGCCACACACGTAGGAGTTGAGGGGTGTCACGCGTTGACCTACGGTTTCTCGCCATGATCATGCAATAGCGGGGCCTCGGTAGTACACGGAGGCATTTCGGACTGTGCTAAATCTTGGTGGAAGGTGGTGGGAAGCGGGACTGCAGCAGCTGCGGCTGTTGGGACGGTTTTTCGGGACGGTGATAGGAAACGGGAGGGGCGTATGTAAGGATGCGGTCGCTGTGTTTCACGTGTCGGAGACGTGGTGCGTTTTGGTGCAGATGGCGAAATATCAAGTTGGCCAAGTACAGCCAATATCTGCTGTTTAACATCCGTTACAATCTGCTGGATAGCAGGTTGCAGGGCCTGCTGGATCAATTGTTGGAGTGGAGCTGTTAGTTCAGCCATAATGCTATCCTTCATTTTCTGCATTTCTACCTGCATCATAGCTGCGAATTCGTTCCTTAAAGAAGTAGCCATTTCGTTCAACGCCTCTCGTGTGCAATAGTCGGATCGTGCCGTAGTTGACGACATGTCAGGGTGAAGCTGAGTGTCTACTGACATGGGTTGTGGTAGTCTAGGTGGCGTTGGTTGTGGTGTTCTTTCCTGCGTTGATGTTTGTGTGAGGGAGTGGGATTGGTGTGGAGAGGGAGGGAGAGGAGGGAACTGCCCTGCTCAGCTTACCGTTTGTGCTTTCTTGTGGGAACCGCTTTGCTGGCCATGATGATGCGTTGTCCCGTCCGTGTGCCAGCCTTGAGATCCCGGCTGGCCAGCGAAACCACTCCGCGATGACGAGTTTCCTCGCTTGGGCCCCGACTTATCCCTGGAATGGCTCCTTCGCCTGGCTGCACTCCCGGACGCACTGCTCTGCCGTCCGGGGCTGGGAGATGGTGACTGGGCCTTCTTGGTGGGAGTAGCTGACCGGGGTGGTTTGCGTCGGTCGACAGGTGGCAAAAACCGCTTTGGGCATGGTTTGGCAGTGGTCGGGTGGTCGCCCCCACAAAGCATGCAAGAAGGGCGGCACTCGTGGTTGTTGGGTGATAGTGAATCCCCGCACACTCGACATTTCGGTGTGTCAGGAGGCTGTGGGCACACATCCTCGCGGTGTCCAGTTTTGTTGCACTTTCTACAGTGGGGAATAGTCCGTTTGTAGAGGTAGCAGCGGAGAGCCTGTCCGTACGCGTTCACGAAGAAAGGGACTCGCTTGCCACAAAATGTGAGCACCATTGCTCCGGAGTTGCCGAGGCGTCTGCACGTAAGGACCTCGTAGCCCGGTACTTCAACTTCTGTCAGGAATTCATCTGGTGTGATTTCATGGCCTATTCCGTTGACCACCCCTTTGCACGAATTATCAGGCGCAATACCATAAGAGGTGATGTCGTAGGTTGTTGCGTGCACTGTAATTTTGGTGATTTGTCCAAGTGCCATGGCGATGTGTTCAGATGAGGTGCTTATTGTTAGCACATTTTGATTTTCGTCAACTCGAAGCTTGACATCAGGCTTCTCACTGCGTATATTTGCTGCATGAACTACGGCGAGAAGTAATGTCTTGGGGCTAACCTTGCTGAGATTTAATCCACCATGGGGACGGATTGCTAGCTTGTAGTCCTCGGCAGGTAGCGGTGGGAGTCTTGGTAGACGCGTCCTAGGCCGGCTCTGGCGTAGAGCGGGCTCAGACGGCGTGCTGGGCAGCTGTTCAGTCGGTACGTTATGGGGTTGCAGCTGTCGGCGTTTGTTCGCTCTCTTGGTAACAGTGATCCATGGATTTGCGTTGTCCTCATCGCTCACCTGCGTATCGGCGTCTTGACTGGTCTGCGTGTCCATCATGTGGTCCGTGGAGCGAGAGGGCAATGAGTGCTTCTCGTCGGCTGTGACGCTCCCAGAGACGCTCGCCATCCGCTGTAGAGCGGGGCGGCGTTCTGTCCAAGCCGCGTCTCCGGCTTGTTAGGGTTAGCGAGGTGGACCTCTTCAAGAACTTTCGAAAGCGTTAAAACGTTTACAAGCGCACTCACAGGTTGAAGTCTGGTATAGGCTTGACAGTGGTGATGCTAGGAACAAGTTCCTATCGTTGCAACAGGTCGCCAGGAAGAAATTCTTCTTGAAATTGAACCTGAGCCGGAGCCGATGTGATTCGCGTCCGTCGCATGCTCTCGCTCAAGTTCATGGGAACATTTCTCGAGCACAGCAAATAGCACTGCCGTAGAGCGATCGGCAACACTTATACGCGCGGAGCTCATTCCAAGCACAGGAAATGTACCACTCTCGGTGACCTGGATTAGCGGTACTGTGGGTGGCGTTAAAGCTTTCCTAAGGCGGCAACGAAGTTCTGCATTCATCACTGATATGTGAGCCCCTGTGTCCACAAGTGCAACAACGGGTGTGTCGTCTACTTCAACGTCAATAAGGTTGCGTCGAGTCGGAAGCATGGTCAGAGGATTTGGCGGGCAAGTGGTTGATGCAGCATCACCTCCGGGAGCTGCATCATCTAGTTTTCCCGCGGCAGGTGGTCAGTTGGCGACGTTGGTCGGCGAAATTGGGGCGAGCGAGACGACGGGCGACAGGGAGAGCGGTGAACGGGACTGTTGAGCATGCGGAGATGGAGAACGACAACGATATGGTGGCATAGAAGGAACATCTTCACTGGTGCCCTGAGGTGATTCCCGGTAAGGTTGAAAGCGTCCATGATCCCTCTCTCTGGGCGATGGGTGTACCCCTAGGATGGTGTACCCTAGGTGTACGCATAGGATGCCTGATACCAATACCACCGAGTGTTAAAATGGCGGGCCACATGTCCGATACGGCGGCAGTTGAAACAAATCGGATGATCGTCAGCAGTCCTCCACTCAGCTGGATTGCGAGGGCGCACTGGAAGGTTTTGGCTTTGGGCATACGAAACAGGGGGGCCGATGACGGTCGATCGACTGAGAGGGAGCTGTATTGCACTCGGAGGCCAGTCCAGCATGAGAAAGCTCTTGTCGCACAATGGCATGTACCAGTGGCACCATCTGAGGACTAGAGTCACAGGCATGCGAGCACGTGGACGCAGGAGAAAGAGCTTCAAGTTCACGTCTGATGACCTTGGTCACATGCTCTGCAGTTAACGGCGTCTGTAGTGCAGGCCCGTCTTCGCACGACCAGATTGTTGCTGTGTTTGGTAGTCGAGTGAAATGGTGGGCGATACGTTAATTTTTTGCGGGCTCGAAACGCTGGCACTCCTTGATGATGACGTCGACCATGTTGCAGTCCTTGCATATGAGAAGGTTGAACGCATCATCTGCAATTCCTTTCAATATGTGTGCTACTTTTTCAGTTTTTTTTATGCCATTGTCCGCTTTTCAGCAAAAGGGCGAGCACGTCCTGTATGTAAGTCACGTAGGACTCTGCTGACAATTGCGCACGAGATGCCAACTCCTTCTTGGCCGCTGCCTTTCTACCCACAGACTTGCCAAAAAGGGCGTGCATCTTTTCCTTGCACGCATCCCAGATTCCAATTTCATCTTCATGGTTCTCAAACTACGCTTTGCTGTTCCTGTCAAGTAGAAGAGGATGTTGGCCAACATAAGAGTTTGATACCAGCGGTATTTCTTACTTGTACGTTCGTACAATGGCAACCATTCTTCGATGTCGACATCATCAGTGCCACAGAACGTGCCAGGATCTTTTAGCTGCGGAATGACAACAGTCGTTGTTGACACCTCAGCGGGAGCGGGTCGCTGGTTTGCCATGGTGGAAAAACCCAAACGTCGGCCACTGTGGAGCTCCGTTATATTGTGTTGTACCCCGCACCACCGCCAAATCTCACGGGGGTGAGAGAATGAATAAAATAAATATATTTACAAATATACAGGGAGACTCGGAGGCAGCTGCGGCCAAGATGGAGGTACAACAGCCACAACAACATGAGCGCAATCACATTCATAGTCTTCGTCGTCTACCTGATGCTCTCTCGTTGCCGATATCGTGTAACAATATGATCGCAGTGGTGTCTAGCTATGTGCGCCGCACACGATAGGACGTGAGTCATTATGTCAATAACGTATACCACATTTCCCCGCATAAAACCCACACTGGTTGGCAATCTTACAGCTGGTGTCTAACAATACCTGCTGTTAAGAGGCTGTTGACTGTCATTGATTGTTTTGGGTCAAGTTATCCCTATCGGAAAAATGGCCATGGTGGATACTGGAAAACATGGTGGGCGTAGTGGAAATAATAGTGGGCATGGTGGAAATAATAGTGGGCATGGTGGAAATTATGATGGCTATGGTGGGACGTAGTGGAAAATATGGTGGTTATGCCGGGACATACTGGGTGGTATGGTGTACAGATGATGGGTAAAGTGGAAATGATGGTGGAAAGCAGAGGCTAGATAGTGGGCAATAAGGGGACACTCTGCCCACCATTGCGATAATGCTGGGTAGCCCAAAGCAGATGATGGGTGCTGCTTGTTATGGTGGGCCACATGGTGTACCAAGCTGAGAAGCTCTGCCCACCATCGCGATAATGCTGGGAAGCAGTAAGCAGATGATGGGTGGGCTTATAATGGCGGGCAATTTATATAATGTACCAAGCTGAAATCTGTACACTACATGTTCTACCACCATGATTTCTATCAAAGTTAGGCCTACCGACCGAGCCCGTACATTGTGCTATCCGTGCTTCTGGGTTTCAGAATACACAATTTCGACGATTAAGTATGACAATACAGCACAGCCATGGCATCAAATAACCTAAATGAAGCATTTTTATTGTGTATGGTGTCCGCTCAAGAAGCAACAAACATCGATGCGACGCGATTAAAGCACTCCCAGAGAACGTAATTAAGTGTCTTCTCACCGACAGCCGCCGGTCGCACTCGCCGGCACTTCTCTAGCTTTTGTACGAGAACTCAAACGTGGCAATTCGTATGCTTGGTGAACCAACATGATAGCGTAATGTTTCCGGCACACTGCATTCGTTTTGGCCAAGCTGTTATGAAGTTGCTTTAGCGAAAAAGCTACAGCATTGCGCTGGCGCGACCGCCCTCTACATTGCGCGAAAAGCATTCCAATACTCAATCAAATAAATTAGGCGGGCGTATGTATGGAATCAGCCTAGAGGCGTCATAAAGCGTGAGCAGATGTCACCCTTTAGAACGAGCGCGAAACGGATATTAAACTTGGCAGACCCCGCCGGTAAACTGTTGCTGCTCCCCAGTCCACTTGGTTTTTTCTTGAAGTTGGGAATTGTAAAAAAAATAGCACTAGTGCCGTTAACATAGTGGCAATCGTTACAGGTCGCAGTTGCTTGTGTTTAATAAATGTGCAATATTTAGTAGCAGGTGTAGATCTTGTCTATGTCGTGTACACGACAAACATAACTTAAGTTGAACCGTAAGTTTGTATGGCAACTGAGTATTTCACACACAATCAACGTCATGTTGATGTGGCGTATTGGCCAACGGCCGAGGATCATCGACTCCGTTTCATGATGAAGACTCAAGCCATAAAGTCGTACGACTTTATAGCTTGAGTCAGGGCCACGTCTTCCAACCGGTAACGATGTTTTGAATTCCGTTTTCCTTCATGCCGACTAGAGTGGTAGGCCGTACCGTGCCCCTGACTTCCGTGACGCGCTGCTTAAAGTGGTGAGCACAGCGGACATTATTGGAGTTGGCCAGTATCAAATGAGCCATGTATGGATGGTTACGTGTGCAAACAGCATGGGAAAACAGAAACTCGTTACTTGTGGTGAGCTCCGTGTAAAAGGGCTGAAGTGCATGGTGCTAGATCCGGAGACCAAGAATATTAGGCTGAAACTACTTTGGCTTCCGCCTCATCTTGAATCGCGACGTGTTGAAGAGGCGTTCCAAGCTTACGGCGTTGTGGAGTCCGTTGAAAGAGAGGCATGGAGATGTGCAGGAATGGAACAATGGATGACAACAAATAGAGACGTTGCCTGGGAGCTCAAGGACACCATCACTGTGAGCTCAATACCACACCTTATGTCAATTTATGGCCACCAATGCCTCGTACTTATTCCCGGTAGGCCTCCACTGTGTCTTCGGTGCAAGCGAGTGGTGCATGTACGACGACAGTGCAAAACACCGAGGTGCTTGCAATGCCAGCGTTTTGGTCACTCGTCGGATGCCTGCGTGTCGACTTATGCCAACAAACTCCGTTCTGGCCAAGGGACAGAAGACCAACGTCTCGATGATCTTATGGATGTCACTGAGGTAGTTGATGCGACAGGAGAAGCAGCGGGAGGAGCAGAAGGTGCCTTAAAGGAAGCGGAACACTTGTCCATGGATACCCTTGGCACGCAAAATAACACCGCTAACGACGCCAGTGAAAGCATAAATGAATGCAATGCTGCTGACGAACACCACTTGGAAGGTCTTAAGGACAAGCCTCCTGACAATGAGGAACAAGAAGGAATGGATTGCAGTCAGACAAGGAAGCGTCAGGCATCGGTCACCGATGAAGCAACAACGAGTGCGCCAGACACGACAGAGCAAGCGTCTTCGTGTGGTCCACGCGTCACCTTCTTTGGGGACCGAGAGACGCGCCGCCTATGCCACAGTCCTGAGGAAAGTGCTCCTAAAAAGTGCAAAGGAGGTAAAGCCACAGGTTGGCCTGTGGCTAAAGGTGACCTACAAAAGTAGTAAGATATCGAAATGGCTACCGCGCTAACGTTTCCCATGTGTGTAGCGACACTCAACGTACGTGGCTTGAGGAATGTAAGGCGTCAGTGGCAGTTGCGCCACGTGCTTGAGCAGTACAACATAGATGTACTTGCAGTGCAAGAGACTGAGATTTCCGCTGCTCGTGATGCCGATCTTGCACTGGAAGTTTTCCGTGATTACAATTTATACATCAGCCCAGCACGTGGTGCATCCGCTGGATGCTTTTTATTAATTAGAAAGCACTTGAATCATATTTTGACGTCACTACATGTTGATGGGGAAGGACGCCTCATTTGTTGCGACTTATCTTTTCATTCCCATAATTGGAGGTTTATCTGTGTCTATGCTCCCTCCAAAGTGAATGAAAGGAATTCCTTTTTCCTTTCTTTAACTTCGCTACTAAACAATGACAGAACTTTGGTGGTTTTTGGAGACCCTAATAGTGTTTGTGACGCTAGAGATCATTCATATATAACAAATCGTTATGATGCAAGTGCAGCCTTATTGCAGAAACTATTGAATGACCACAATTTAATAGATGTGGGAGCGCATGCACCTTCCTCGGTGAGGTTCACGCACTTTCAAGGCATCTCTCATGCTCGGCTTGACCGTGTATATGTATCTCCTAGCTTATGGTCTCACATTCATAATTATGCTGTAAAGCCCATATTTTTTACAGACCATTGCTTGGTCACTGTTTCTTGGGGTCCTAAAAATTTTCGTAAAACCCCTCTAAACTGGGACCTATGGAAGCTTAACGTACAGTTGTTGCGCGAAGAATATTTTGTTAAAATAGTAAAAAAATCGGTACAAGAGGTAAAACGGTGTCGACAGCTACCAATTTTCGCTCAATGGGAAAGGTTCAAAGAAAGAGTCAAGTATCAGGCAATTAGTATTTCATGCGAAATAGCGCAAAGAAAAAAAGCTGAAAAGCGCTATCTTTATGATTTACTTCATAAGCTCCATACTTTTGAAAGTGAACAGCCGGGATTGTACGGGCACGAGATAAATGTGATTCGAGCACAGATACAAAAACATGATACAGATTTATACAGAGGAGCTAAGATTCGTTCCCGTGTTACCCATTTCACTGAAGATGAACCCACTAAAAAATTCCTTGGGGATGAAAAGAAATATGCACTTTCTAAACAGATACTGTAAATTGAGTCGCGAGGTTCCCTTTGCACAGAGACATGTGAAATAAGAGCTGCATTTCAAGATTATTACAAATGTTTGTTCACCGCGGCTGAGCTTCAGGAGAATTTTGAGGAAGAAGCTAACCACTTCATTGCCCTTGTGCCTCAGTTACAAGATGATGATAGACTCCCTGTAGAGAGGCCAATAACCAGAGAGGAAATTAGATTTGCAATAACAAGGTTGCAGAAAAACAAAACCCCTGGCCCAGATCGCCTTAGTGGCGATTTTACATAGCTTTTCAGGAACTTCTGATACCTTTCCTTGAGCAACTATTTAAAGAGGCTTATGACCGTGGTGAACTTCCTCCTTCTTTCTATCAGAGCCATACAACATTAATCCCAAAAAGTGCTGATCCTAACGCATTAAAGAGAGTTAACGAATACAGGCCTATATCGTTTTGTAACGTTGACTACAAAATATTTGCTAAATTTTTGACAAATCGGCTACAGACAGTGATTACTAAATGTGTAGGTGACCACCAAACATGTGGAATTCGTGGTCGCTCTATACAGACAAACATTCATATTGCATGTTCAGTTCTTGAGTGTATAGATGGTAGCATGGACCAAGTAGCCCTCCTTCAAATAGACCTTGCAAAAGCATTTGATAAGGTACAGCATGTTTTTTTTTGTTCCGGCTCCTAAGACACCTGCAGTTGGGTGATGTACTATACAATGGTATCTCACTCTGTTATAAGAAGTGCACAACTAGGCTAATTGTAAATCGCACACTTTCCAATATAATAGAGTTAAATTCATCTGTACGTCAGGGATGTCCGCTGTCACCTTTGCTTTTTGCAATTTATTTGGAACCATTATGTTTAAGTGTGCTTCTAAAGTCCAGCATAAGAGGCTACCGATATGATGCTGAGGAAGTTAAAGTTCTAGCTTATGCAGATGACATTGCCTTCTTTTGCGCTGATAAACCCAGCGTTCAAGAAGCAGTCAACACTACTTTACGTTTCTGTGAAGTCGCTGGCGCCAGCATAAATTTTGATAAAAGTAGTGGATTCTGGCTAGGCATGTGGGCTACAACTCCTTCGGTCTTCGCAAATATTCATTGGAATGCGACTCCTATGAAATACCTCGGTGTGCCTCTCGATAACTATCGTAACAGCGGCCCACACTGGACCGCTGCGATAACTACGATCCGCCGAAAGGTGGCAACATGGCACGGACGGGAGCTTTCCATTTTCGCCAGAGCGAAAGCGTGCAATATATTCCTTGTATCGAAGCTTATTTATATTCTGCAGGTGTTACATTGCTCTCGGGTACACATTCAAGCCTTTCATAGGATATTTGCCTGCTTTATTTGGAGCTCTTCTTGGGAACCCATGAGAAGAGACAATCTTTTTCTTCCACTCGAAAAGGGTGGCCTCGGCCTTGTGCATTTGTTCGTGCGACAGTTGGTGTTGCGATTTTTCTACCTCAAGGATGTGTGCCACCCATTTCTGTTAGCGGTTCTTCGTAACCGTCTTTGTTACCACCTTCCTTTTATTCATGTCACAACAAGCGTTGCTAAGGACTTGCCGTTGCGGGGATTCCTAAAAGAAATTGTTGATACTGTCAGTTTTTTGAAAGCCAGGTTTACCTTAGAGTATTTGTATACTATTGACAGAACACATTTAACCGCTGCACTTGTGAATAACCTTTTCCCCGAACCTGTTTATCGAAAGCCATATTCGCTTCTGTCCGGTCACAATGTATTATTTCGTGTACGTAGAATGCGTATATCTCCTTTAGCGAAAACATTTTTCTTTAAACTGCACACTTCCACGCTGCCAGTGGAAACGTGGCTGAATGAAAAATCAATATACGTACCCTGGACAGTGAATTGTAGACTCTGCAACCAACCAGAGACTATAGAGCATTGTTTTATTCATTGTCGCGATGCTTTTTATTTTTGGGAAAAGAACGTTAAGAAAAGAACTTCCAATCACAGCCCATGGTATTAGGTTCCTTCCGTTCAAAAAGAGTCTGACTGATAGTACTCCTTACGACTTGTTTATGTTGTTGGGACTTTATTCCTTATGGAAAAGTCGCATGATCGATAGACACGCCGAGCCACCACGGTCGACGAGATCTGTCTTCCGAGAAGCAGCTGCTCAAGTGCGCAGTGTTGTCGAGACTTTTGACTCCGTTCCGGAGTGGCTTCCCGTTCTTGACGCTTGTGTGTGTTTGTCTGACTTCTGATGAAGTATGTTCTGTGTACTTTACTGGTGATAATGTCATTCATTAAAGAAAAAAAAGTTGATGTGGCGCAGTGGTTAGCGTCTTCGAATGGGAATCCGCAGGTTGCACGTTCGATCCTCCGTGGCGCTTTCTTTCTTTTACGGGACGGGTGTTTTTTATACTGTTTTTATAGAATTCTTTTTTATTTTTTGTGGCAGCTCGTCACGGTGATTATGACGTCATTTCGCGCTCAAGTGTTGCCGGCACTGCAGCACCCATCATACCCACCATGCGCCATGGTGGGCGTTTCCCACCATTCACCCACTACACTGATCCACTATAATGGTGGGTGGTGGTTTACACCATGCCCACCATTCGTTTTTTTCCGATAGGGATGTCTAGTCTTGACTGTGGCGCCTGCAGATGTCACCTAGATGAGGACATTCATCAGCTGGTTTGCCTTGCAGCTGGTGGTCAGTGTTGGCTAGCACTGTGTAATACCGTATACCTGTCAGCTTGTCTTGGTTCTAGCCATTCACCGGCGCTGGAGACCTGACTTAGCGTAAATAAAGAAAGAAAGAAAAGAAAAATAAGCAGTGGAAATGGAATGGAAATACTTAAAGGTATCGAATGAACGGTGCAACAGTGTCGCCACTCAAAAAGTTTCACGACGTGAAAATTGCGAGACCTTTATTATCTCCTTGTTTATGACTTATTTACCTCTATGAGGTCTGTTTCACATTCCGAATATGAAGAAAACAGATGTATAAACGGGCTGTGCCAGTCAACCTATTCTGAGAGGGCACCAGCTCGTTTCAAACACAGGTACCAAAAATTAGCAGATTCTATGTACAGCAGGAATCGATGATATGCGAAGCACGAGTAATGAATGTTGATATGTTAATTTAAAGTTAGCACAACGTTACGAGGTGGAGGTAAATGATGCCGTACATGACTTCCGTGTCATGATTATCATGTTTGGATGTGTCTTTTATTTTTGTCATGTATTCATGTCAAGTGATACCAAATTTAGTATATGTGGAGCTAGCGAAACAGCCCCGAGCACGCTATGAGCGTGTTGTCTTGTTCTTACATGACACGCGTGTCAGGATTATATTGTTACGACGAGGCATGTTTATTGAAGAGCGAATGGTGAAGTGTAGCCGCGCCGACACCGAGCTGCTTCCAAGACATACCACTTCGTTCTTCTCTTCCTCTCTTTACACGTTGCGGCTTCAGCGTAACACTCCCCCTTTCCCAGACGAAGCCCCCTGGGCGAGCATCAGTCACGAGGATGAAAGCGCCTTAGGTGGGTGACCTGAACAAGCTGCATCTGCCTAGACCGGTAGCCGCGACAAGACGAGCGATTGAATGTGTCACATCACTTAGGCGATCGACGATGACAAAAGGACCAGTGTAACGAGCCAGGAACTTCTGGTACAGACCATGCATGCGAAAGGGTGTCCATAGTCATACTTTTTCTAGTTTTTCGTACGACACGTTCTTGTGCCGTGAATCATAGGCGAACTTGGAGCGGTCTTGGGGTGCCAAAGTAAGGAGCTGAGCTAGGCGACGTGCTTCCTCCACGTGACAGAAAGTCTGGGCAATGGAAGAGTCCTCATGCGCATGAAAATGCGGAATGGTGTCAAAAAGTGGCGGCGTGATCTGACATAAAGAAGATAGAATGGACTGTAGACAGAGGTTTCATGCTTTGCCATGTTATAAGTGCACGTGATGAATGGCAAGATGTCATCCCAGTTTTGTGCCTGGAGTCAACGTATATCGAAAGCATGTTGGTGTGCTCTACGAGGCAATTTGTCTGCGGGTGATATGAGGTCGAGTGGGGAAAGTAGCAAGCACACAGACGCAAGAGTTCTTCTACAACATCGGCTACGAATTGTTGACCACGATCATTCAGAATAATCCGAAGCGGTCCATCGCGCAGTATCACAGAGGAGAGGAGGAACCTTAATACATCGATGGCCGTGGCTGCTGGTAGCGCGTTGGTTTCCACATAACGTGTCATGTGGTCAACGCAGCCTATGATCCAACGGTTGTTGTTCAATGAGCACGAAAATGGACCGAGAAGGTCCACTCGAAAGGAGATGAGGGTGACATCATGGGGCGGAGGAGACCAACCGGAGTAGTATTTGGTCGCTTCAATTGCTGGCATTTAAAACAACTGCCCACATACTTTTCTGTATTGCGTCGCATGGTAGGCCAGTAGAATCGAGCCTGCAGGCGGTGGTACGTTTTGGCGAACCCAAGGTGCCCCGCTGATGCATCATTGTGCATAGCATAGAGTACGTGCGTTCTCAAATTTTTGGTGACCACTAAAAGAAGGCGAGCACCGTCAGCCGCGTAATTTTTTTGTGAAGTAAGCCGTCTCGCACGATAAAGCCATTAATGCCTATCGGTTGAGCGGCTGAGTCAAAAAGATCATCCAAGCTGCGGTCGTTGCGTTGTTCTTCCCAGAAGGTAATGAGGTCAGGAAAAGCAGTATCGTCAATAGGAGCTAGAAAATTGTCAATATTGTGAGTGTCACATGTAGTGGTTTGTAGGGGAAGCCTCGAGAGACAGTCAGCGTCTGCATGATGACCGCCACTCTTGTAGCATATTGTAAAGTTAAACTTCTGCAAACGTAGCACTCATCGCGCGAAGTGACCAGAAGGGTTACGTAGACCAACCAACCAACATAGTGAATGGTGGTCAGTCACGATCGTAAACTGCCGCCCGTAGAGATATGGGCGGAACTTATGCACAGCAAACACCACAGCGAGGCATTCCTGTTAAGTAACGGTGTAATTCTTCTCGGCCTTGCTCATGAACGACTGGCGTAGGCGATGACATGCTCAGCGTCATCGAAGCGCTGGATGAACACGGCGCCGAGACCGATGCTACTCGTGTCGGTGTGCCCTTCTGTCGTGGCAGACGAGTCGAAACGGTGCAGTATAGGTCCAGACGTGAGAAGGAATTTAAGTTCACGAAACGAGGCATGACACTCCGCTGCCCAGATGAAACCTTATCTTTGCAAAGCAGTGAAGTCAATGGGCAGGCAGTATCAGCAAATTTGTGCACAAATCGGCGGAATTATGAGCAGAGACCCAGAAAACTCCTTAGTTCACGTTGTGACTGCTGTTGTTTGAGACAGGTAACTGCAGCAACCTTCTGAGGGTCTGGGCGTACACCATGTTTGTCTACAAGATGACCAAGTACAAGTGCTTCTCGCTGAGAGAAGTGGCATTTCTTGGAGTTGAGGGTAAGGGCAGCTTAATCAAGGCATGGTAAACAACGTCAAGTCGATGGTTGTGTTCAGCAAGTGCGTCCAAAAGTGACAATGTCGTCGAGGTATCATAAACAAATCTCCCATTTGATACCACGCGGTGCCATGTCCATAAACCTTTCAAATGTCGAAGGGCATTCGACAAACCAAACGGCATCGCATTGAATTCAAACAAGCCATCTGGCGTAACAAAAGCAGTTTTCTCTTCATCGGCGGAATGCATAGGTAAGTGCCAATAGCCCGATCGGAGGTCCACAGATGAGAAGTAAGATGCCGAATGAAGACAGTCCATAACGTCGTCTATGCGGAAAGCGTATACACATTCTTTTTCGTCACCGAATTTAGACGCCGGTAGTCGACGCAAAAACTCCAGGACCCGTTTTTTATCTCCACGAGGATGACCGGTGCAGCCCAGGGGCTAAAAGAGTCTTGAATAACGCCCTTAGACAACATATCTTCCACCTGTTCGGCGATCACCTTGCGCTCCGATGCATACAGACGGTATATGGTTTCTGCCTTATGAGATGCGCGGACCCCCGTGTCAATCATGTGGCAAGCCCGCGTATTGGGAACAAAAACTTTGGTAGCTTCCTCAGTGAAATCAATGAAGTATGCCTGCTAAGGACGCTGGCCAGGGCTTCACGCTTCTCAGAAAGTAATGCCTTACTAATCATGTTCAAAAACGGCGAAGAGTCTTCGGAGTCTTTGGACCCCGTGTCAATCTTGTGGCAAGCCCGCGTATTGGGAAAATAAACATTATTAGTGTCCTCAGTGAAATCAAACAATGAAGCATGCCTGCTAAGGACGCTGACCAGGACTTCACGCTTCTCAGAGGGTAGTGCCTTACTAATCATGTTCAAAAACGGTGAAGAGTCTTCGCAGTCTTCGGATCCCGTGTCTATCATGTGGCAAGCCCGCGTATTGGGAACAAAAACTTTGGTAGCGTCCTCAGTGAAATCAAACAATGAAGCATGCCTGCTAAGGACGCTGACCAGCGCTTCACGCTTCTCAGAGGGTAGTGCCTTATTAATCATGTTCAAAAATGGCGAAGAGTCTTCGAAGTCTTCGGACCCCGTGTCAATCATGTGGCAAGCCCGCGTATTGGGAACAAAAACTTCGGCGGCGTCCTCAGTGAAATCAAACAATGAAGCATGCCTGTTAAGGACGCTGACCAGGGCTTCACGCTTCTCAGAGGGTAGTGCCTTACTAATCACGTTCAAAACGGCGAAGAGTTTTCGGAGACACCAGGGCTAGTCTCAAGCGCCCGGGATTCATTCGAGGCGTGATGGTTTAAGGCTTCGATATTAAGGCTCGTATCCGCTTCAAACGAGGCAAGTCGCATACCGCTCGGAAGCACAACAGACTGGCAAGACAAATTTGACACCCACAACGTACTTGTGCCACAGGCCACAGAGGCAATACAGCGAGGCCCGAGCACACCCTTCTTTGCGACAATTGATGGCATCGGCTCAAAAACAGCGTCGAATACATCGTTGTCGGCACTAGCAACAGTAACCTGAACACTGGATAACGAACGGGGCTGTACGACGGAATCTTCACTGATGGCGAGGGTGTGCGAACAAGTAGCAGATTGGTTGGCAACAAAAGGAGAGAAAAAAATCTCGCCGGTACCGCAATCAAGAGTGACACCACATTGTTGCAGGAAATCTAGACCCAGAATCACATCATGCGTTGATTTAGCGAGCACTGTGAATTCGGATTGATAGACGTTATTAGAGAAATAGACGTTCGCGGTGCACACAATAAGAGGTCTTAGGAACTCTCCACTCACAGCACAAAATGTGCTCGCATTATCCCACTTGAACATCACAATATGGCCTAATTGGGTTTTGAAATCCATGCTCATAACGAAGAAACTTGCTCCCGTGTCCAGTAAAGCTGTCGTTGCAACATTCGTCTATAGAAACACAAATCTTGTTATGACGCATAGTCACTGGTGGAGACGTAGTGGCGTGTAGCTGAAGATGACTGGCGACCTCACCTCTATTGGTCGCTCCGCCTATAGCTTCCCGGCGGTGGTGAAGTGGGACGTCATCGACGAGATAGGGATCTTCGGTAGTATGAAGGTGGTGGCGTCAAGCTTCGCACAGACGCCGGTGAGTCACTGCGGTGATTCCCCAGATGGTTTGACCTGCTGTCAGAGTCTGAGGGCCAGGGTGTGTCATCAACGTGCTGATTGCTGCGCTCGTAGAAAGTGCGTGATCGCCCATAGGACGGTGCGGCCGTGCGACGGTGATGGGGGCAGAATCGGGCGACGTGACTGCGGATGCCACAGTAAAAGCATATGGAACGTTCGCGGGGTGCGCTGATGTCAGCAGAAGGATGAATGGCCCGGCCATTCCATGCCTGATACCCGGTAGATGGTCTGCGCCCGTATTTGTCATCCAATGGGTAGTACGGACGCATTATTTTGCTTGGCCCTCGAGGACGAGGCGTATAGCTGTAGGCATCAAGGGAGGTGGCTTTGATAGTCGTAGCGCTTAAGTCTCAAGGACGAAAGGGTTATCGGACAACAGGTGACGGCAGAGAAGCCACCTCACGTAGGTCGAGCTCTTCGTGCACTACTTGCCGAATATCATGAACGCGAGATCCGATGAATTTGGATGCACGTAAACACTGGCGACTTCAGTGACGTTGGGCAGGCGGCCGAACTTTGGTGTAATTCACTGCGCTTTCAGCGCTTCAAACGTACGGCAGTGCTTGATAGCGTCACTTAGACGCTACAAACTTTCTTTTGCGATGAGGAACTGGTAAACGTGCTCCACAACCCCTTTTAGAAGATGACCAACCTTGTCCTCTTCTTTCATCCAGGGGTTAAGTGCCCTGCACAACTTGAGCATCTCCTCGATATACGTCGTGCAGGCTTCCCCGGGGACTTGCGCTCGTTGCATAAGAGTTTGCTCAGCATGCTTTTTCTTCGCTGCCAAATCCCCGAAGCACATCTTAATTTCATCAACGAACTTCCGCTAAGTATTCAGGCTTTCTTCATGGTTCTCAAACCATACAGATGTGGTACCTTTGAGAAAGAGTCACATATTATTGAGCTAGCTGGTGGCATCCCAGCCATTAAACCGACTCGCCCATTGGTAGGAGCTGAGCCACGAGTCGACATCTTCTCAGCTTGTCCAGCGAAGGATGGAGGCTTGATGTAGGGCTGCCACGGAAGGCGGGAAGCAGGTGGCTCGTTGTCATTTTTATCGTGAGGTGGCATAGCAGGTGGCAGACCAGCAAGTCGTCGGCTTCGGCGAAGTTCCGCGTATTGCAACTCAGCGGTCGATGAGTCGCCGTTCTTCGGGGGCGCCGTTATCGTACCCAGCACCTCTCACCAAAACTGTTACGATGAAGCGTGTTTATTGAACAGCGAATGGTGAAGTGTTGCCGCGCCGACACCGAGCTGCTTCCAAGACAGACCATTTCGTTCTTCTCTTCCTCTCTTTGCATGTTGCCGCTTCAGCGTAACAATATAAATCATGCTTGCCCCATTCATATATTTCGTCATCTATTGACGTCACGTAGCACCAAATTTGGTATATTTTGTATATGTGGAGCTAGCAAAACGGCCACCAGCACATCATGCAGGGACCAATATACTCCTATGTAGCGTTGACCTGTGCGCACGCTGGGCACAGCGATGCTACGTTAGCAAAACGCGAGCACTCCATAGTCTGACGCCAGGCACAACCAGCGTCCGTCGGCACGGCCCTACGGCCACCGGCGCGAAATGCGATATGCTGCATTTCGAGCCAATACGTTACCCACAAAACACTGAATTTCCCTAGTTTCGTGACGGAGATACGCCGGATGCGCTGAAACGCGCATGCATCAAGGCAACGCAGCGTGGCGCGCACCTTTAAGGCAGGGCAGGACCGGCACCTGGCGTTGCAAAGCCGGCGTCACGCGACGAAATGAACGCCGGCGAGCACGCGCACCACGTGACGTCGAAATGCATCGGAGCCTCGACTGTGGTATGTAGTCCTGTTCTCACATGACACGCATGTGCTGATTATCATGTTCGCATGAGTCACATACCTTCGTCATTCATTGGCGTCCCGTAATTCCAAATTTGGCATATGTGAAGCTAGCAAAACCGCCGCGAGTGCATCATCAGTGTGGCATGTAGTCATGTAGTTACATGACACGCATGTCGTGATTATCATGTTTGGATGTGTTATTTGCCTATGTCGTCCGCTCGGGTCGCGTAATACCGAGTTTGGTACATGTGAAGCTAGCGAAACGGCCGCAAGCGCATCATGAGCGTAGCATGTAGTTGTTGTTACATGACACGCATCTCATGATTATCATATTTGAACCAGTCACATACTTTCATTATCCATTGACGTACCCCAATAGGAAATTTGGTATATGTGACGCTAGCGAAACGGCCGCGAGTGCATCATGATCGTGGTATGTAGTGATGTTACATGACACGCATGTCGTGATTTTCATGTTAAGATCTGTCGCTTGTGTTCGCCGTCCAATCATGCCATACCATACCAGTTTTGCAACATGCCATGTGAAGAAAACCACCGCAAGAGCTACAGCACCATGAAATGTAAATCATAACATTCATGGCATATATGTCGCGCTTTTCATGTTATGACTAATTAAGTATGTTCTTCATACAGTCATGTTATGCCATAACAAGTTTGGTGTCGATACCATTATCTAAACGGCCAGAAGAGCTAAAATTTATAGGCAGCTAGATAGATAGATAGATAGATAGATAGATAGATAGATAGATAGATAGATAGATAGATAGATAGATAGATAAATAGATAGATAGATACGCTGAAAGTCACCGAGGTTGGCTAAGAAATGCTTCGCACTTAATAATAAAATAAATAAACGAGTTCGTGCCTCCACCCTTCATTATAGTTGCCGTTTGGGAACACCCCTATTGTGTGCGCTGTGCTTAGTCGATGACGACTGAGTTCTCGAGCTAAATGAAGATCACCGTAATTGAAGCGAGCCTTCCCCATTCGGCACGTAACTCTACACATCATAATCGTCACATATATAGAGTTGGCTTCAAGAATGCCATGGACAAGGAATTCGCGGAAAAGCTGATGTCAAGCATAGCTGGCCCGATCAGCCTTGAATTCAAACTTTTTATCTGTATTAATCCTCAGTGGAGCATCTTGGAAAAAAAGCGCAAAAACGACACCGACAAAAGATGAGGGTGAACAACATCACGCTGACAGCATACACAGTGATTTCCTAAATTGAAGGTGTAATGCTGTAAGATTAAACTGCAGTAGTCATCGGTGCTGAATAAAAAATTGTGGACTCGTGTAAACCAGATAGGTCAAATTCACACAACAGGGCAGCATTTACACGCACAACTCACTCCAAAAACGTTACGTAGACGGTAGAAACGCATAAAAGCAAGCCAATCATACTTACAGGTACGACGTATCGAAACAAAACTATCTGGGGCCGTACGTCCCAAAACAACGATATAATTTTGAGGGACGCTGTGGCATACGGCTTCGGTAATCCCGACAACCTGGTTTCATATAACGTGCACTGACACCACACAGTGTACATGGACCTCTATCATAAAGCGACCGCTGCGGCCACAAGTGACGCCTAAATGTAAATGAAAAATGTTTCTGCAGCTGTATGGTTTCGAGCAGTAAAACTGGCGTCTATAACACGGTTTGCTGTGGTGCCAAAATTTAACGTCATGTTTTGGTTTGGGCCGTCCGGCAAGCCGAAAATTCCACCCGGGTTCAAGGACTTGAAGCGGCCATCTGCGGCGCCACCATCTTCATCAACGGAGAGTGGGAATGAACAGGGGTTAGTCCCCTCTTTCGCCCGTTTCGCCCGAAGAAAACTCTCAGACTTCAAAATTTATTCATTCATTTGTAGTGCCATCATCACCATCATCATTTCTCAATCACCGCGCCACGCCTCTCGCGCAGCTGATGCGAGCTCGAGCTGCGCGAGGATTAGAACAAGCTAGCGCACTTGGTGTGTCGGACGTCGAAAGCCACGCGGCTCTGCTTCAGGCATGGAATAAAGTGGCGAGAGAACAACACGACCACGTTGGCCGCCGTCCCGCCTTCCTCCCTCGCTACATTGGTGACCCGGAGAACACGCCCTTCGCCGAGCGGCCCGCTGCTATGTTCCCGCAACTCTACCCGCCAGTGCCGCCGTTCCAATCGACCTACCCCAAGCTATGGTTCATGCAGCTCGATGCCGTTCTTGCGCTGAATGGCGTCACGGACAAGCCGCTGATGCACGCCATTCTTCATGACGCCCTTCCGGTAGAGTTGCGTCATCTCTCTGCCACTTCAACCTCCAGCCAGCAGCCTTACGATGACCTCTGCTTTGCGGTGCTTGCCAGCTATGGCCTCACCTACCACCCGCTGCCGTTTACCCACGACTTTCAGGTTTCCCTGCGTCGCAGCGTGCTGGACCTTCCGGCCCGAAGCTCTCATCTGACCGCAACCTAACTTCCCCGACAACGTCTCCCTCCACTTTTGGTCCGGCCACTAGCGCAGTGATTCTCGTACCCGGTCAGAGATCCGACGAGGTCGTTCCTGCTGCCGACAACCTGTCCACAAAGAAGTGCGTTTTTTCGAAGTCCTCGGCCGATGGTTCTTCTGGCACGCTTGCTACCTGCACGTTTTCCACGAAAGCGACGGCACGCGACACCGTGGACCCACCAGACTCCATGACGACCACCGTGCCGCCCGCCTCGGAGCCTGGCACAGGTGACCTTTCACCAGCTATTGACTTCCTGACCTCGAAGCTTTCGCCTTCAACAACGTCCGATAAACGAGACTTAACCTCTCGTCTGGCCACAAGCGACGCGTGCCCTGCGCCCTACTGCCCATCCGCCAAGGTTCTCGACATTTGGGCTGAATGCAACCAGTGAGCCACGAGGTTTGCGTTTTCATCGTCCTCGGCCGACGACGCTGCAGGCATGCTTGTCACCGGCTCGTCTCGGCCGACATCCATGGCTCACAACACGGCTGACACGTCAGGTTCTACGACGACATCATCACCGAACGTCTTGGTGGCTACCACGACTATGGGCATTGTCACGCACGCTATTCACCTCCCGGTTGCGGAACCTTCACCCTCCCCGATGTCCGAAGGCGAATGTCGACCAGCCTCAATGCTCTGCACGTCCTGCCAGCAACGACCACCACCGTCCTCGCAGTTTCCCGCAGCTGAAGTTAAAGCCACCAGCCATCAACCACGGCCAAGCTTCCAAGACGCTGCGACTGTGACTGACGCGCTTGAGGACGACGTGCCCGGCCCGCTTCAGACAGGGCTCACCAGGCATACCACGCCTGCGGTGGAACAATCTAGGGGTGTTGGCTAGAGGCAGCCATCAATTATGCAGACCTGCACGCCAACCCTCGTGCACGGACTACCGGAGGTCATTACACGAGCACAGGTGTCCCGTCCAATACTCCGGGCGAGCCCACGCTGACTGGGTTCCACCACCACCATTCCCCGGAGCCTTTGCCTCCGGACGGCAACAACCAGACGTGTGTCCACAACGCCAGCTCGTGTGTCACAACCGCGACGACACTCATACCTCATACGTGTTTACCACCCATAACGCTACGTCGGCGACGACAACGTGCTTGGCGTCACACATTGCGGCAACTTTTGAGCCACCCTGCTACGCAGCCACGATTTGGTCACAGCCCTGAAGACGGCGCAAGCACCTACTCGGCCTATCCGATGCAATGCGCCACCACTAGTCGTGTACCCGACTACCCACCGTACACTTGGCGGCATTGTTAGGACACGTTCCTGCGTGCGTCGGCACGTCTATCTATACCAGCACGTCAGACGCTGCTCGACTTTGAGGTCTGTGTTGCGTCGACCCCAACGTCAAAACCCACACTGCCGACCTTCTGCCGACGTTAGCAGCATGACCTCGCGACACATGGTTCACTCTCGGCCTGTCCGACCAGGTCATCGTGAGACCCGCTTGTCGGCGACCACAGCGACCCGGCACTTCCTTCTTCGTCCCTTGCGCTTCTCCCAGAGTCGCCCACCGGAAACACACTGCTTACCGATGTCCCATAAATGTTGACAACCTGGACTTGCCAAATGAACACTTTATGGATTGTCATTCATGTATATAGCATTTGTCGCTCTCTTTCTTTTTTTCATATGCCTTCAAATCGCGCAAACACTAGGGGGGAGCCCTGTGGTGCCATCATCACCATCATCATTTCTCAATGACCGCGCCGCGCCTCTCGCGCAGCTGATGCTAGCTCGAGCTGCGCGAGGATTAGAACAAGCTAGCGCACTTGGTGTGTCGGACGTGGAAAGCCACGCTGCTCCGCTTCAGGCACGGAATAAAGTGGCGAGAAAACGACCACGTTGGCCGCCGTCCCGTCTTCCTTTCTCGCTACAGATTCATGTTTTGGTAGCTCGCCAACCCAGTTGGCGTGCCAACGTCCACTGACAATGTCGTTGGGATGATAACAGGTTTCTTTGTTGTTGTTGTTGTTGCTTTTCTTGTAGTTGTTGTTGTTTTTGTTGTTTTTTTCTTGTTGTTGTTGTTATCGTTGTTGTTGTTTCTCATCCTTCCTAATGTCATTATAGCAAGCTAGCGAATCTTGGGGCACAATTTTTTTTCTCATATAGTCAACACGGAGACAGTGGGCACGTCAGCTGGCTCCCAGCGGACGCTATGAACCCGATCCTGTTTTTCACGCAGGCTTTGCTACTTATCGCTCCCCGGACGGCTGGCGCGCACGAGGAAACAACATGCTCCGCAACCGATACCAGCTCCAACACTGAAAACTACAAATACGAACGATCACAGACCCTGGACTTCACCGTACCACCACATTCAACTTCGGCGCCACTATCGACAGCTATAAGATCATCCTACCGGCTACCTGTCAGTGGGCGCGTCAGCTGGCTCCCGGCGGACGCTATGAACCCGATCCTGTTTTTCACGCAGGTTAGTTCAAAGTATTCTACGGTGAAAACTAGCGATCCGTGCTTTGTCCAGCTGACGTGCCCACACTACCTGAGTGCTTTTATATCATATGCAAAAAATTTGTACTGTCGCTGCTATTACTATCTGGCAATGTGGAGCCAAATCTTGATTCTAGTGACCGGGAACTACTCACAGAAATTCTTGCGGGTCAGAAAAGTATGATGAAAAGACTAGATGGCATAGAAATAAAACTGAAGAATGTAGAGGAATCCGTGGCAAAGTGCTTCGAATTTGGAGCAAGAATTGACAAGATGGAGGATAGCATTCAGACATTACAAAGAAAACTTGTTGATCTTGAAGACCGAAGTAGGCGAAATAATCTCACAATATTCGATATTACTGAGAATGAAAATGAGACGCCCGAGTCACTTACGGCCCCGCCGCGGTGGTCTAGTGGCTAAGGTACTCGGCTGCTGACCCGCAGGGCGCGGGTTCGAATCCCGGCAGCAGTGGCTGCATTTTCGATGGAGGCGGAAATGTTGTATGCCCGTGTGCTCAGATTTGGGTGCACGTTAAAGAACACCAGGTGGTCTAAATTTCCGGAGCCCTCCACTACGGCGTCTCTCATAATCATATAGTGGTTTTGGGACGTCAAACCCCATATATCAATCAATCGAGTCACTTACGGAAAAAAATGTTGAAGAAATATTTAAGGAAACACTGGGTGTACAGGTTTCCTCACTTGAACGGCTGCACAGAATGGGGCGTAAACAAATAGATAAACTGCGTGCAGTAATAATGAGGTTCTTGGACCACCGCGATAAGCTGAACGTGCTAAAAATTGTTCAACGTTAAAAGGCAAACGAAATATTACTATCTCGGAAGACTTTTCTGCTCCAACAAGGCATTTTAGAAAGCAATTATGGCAAAGTTCCGCTGACGAAAGAGCATCTGGAAGCAAAGTGCAGCATTTTTACGACAAGATCAAGATCAATGGCAATATGTACACGTGGGATGATACTAAGAAGATAAGGGTGCGGGTTGCTAAAGATGGTGATAGAACACGACGGTCTAAATGACCTCATGGGCAGCTAAAAACGTTTAGGTGCTTGAATCCTAATGCGCGCAGCATATTGAATAAAATGGATGACTTGGAAAGCATTATAATAGCACATAAACCTCATGTAATAATTATAACTGAAACCTGGTTGCACAAAGACATCACTGACGCTGAAATTGCATTTCCCCACTATAAAATCCATAGATACGACCGGGATTCCCGAGGCGGTGGAGTAGCTATTCTATTCTTGGAATCATTAAACGTCCTAAGACTACAGGATATTCCTGGAATGGAATGTGTAATTATAAAAATATTCCTCGAAGAATTTAATTTAATCATTGGAGGATTCTATCGCCCTCTGAACGCTGACAACACGTTTTTTGATCAAATAAATGAATTTTTGTGTCAATATAGAAATCACGCATGCAATTTGCTACTGGCCGGCGACTTCAATATGCCTCTGATAAACTGGGCTCAAGATTTCCCGGATCCACTTTGCAGAGCTTCCGAGCCACTTGCTGACCTTGTTTTGTTTCACAATATAACGCAACTAGTGAAGGAGCCTACTCGAACTCAACGAAACAGCAAGTCAGTCCTGGACCTCTTTCTTGTTAACAGCGGCATTCTGCGTCGCAACCCACTGGTTCAGGTACTTGAGGGCATATCTGACCATAAAATGGTGTCCCTAATTATGAAAATAGATTTTGCGGCAAGACTCACGGTCCAAAAAAGGAAGATTCTTGTTTTTTTCTCGTGCCAGTGACGTTGACATTTTGGATGCTATGGGCAACAGCTTTTCTGAGTTTACTTCTCTTTATGAATCTGCTGAACATTCAGTAGATAACCTATGACACTTTTTTAAAGAGTTAGTGTTCAAGTGCATACAAAACTTGGTTCCATGCAAAGATAAAGTACTACGAAATTCTAACCCCTGGACAACAAAAGATATTATCTGGTTAGGGTCGTAAGCTGAATAAAGCTAGAAAACAGCACAAACAACGCCCCTCAAAGAACAGCACAGATAAAATGCTAACACTGCACGTGCAACTCAAAAACGTAATCTCAGAAGCCAAAAACCACTATCAGAAAGTGTCTTTAACAAACTTTCTTCTTTCATCGCCTGGGAAATTGTGGCGTCATATCGCACCAAAAAATAAAACTTCGATCAGTCTTTCCATAAACGATACAAACGTAGTCGACAGTGCAGAAATCGCGGAGGCGTTGAATGACTACTTCAGTTCGGTATTCACAAACGATAACGGAATCACCCTTCCTTTTTCATCATTAGACGACATAGATTCCTTAGACAACATTAGCGTTTCTGAAGAAGGTGTGTTGTCGTTGGTGCTGAACATTGATACAAAAAATCACCCGTAACTGATGCTATACCCAATGAACTTGTTCGTTATACGGAATGGTGCTCCAAATATCTAACACTTATATTCTCCAAATCATTGTCTAGTGGCGAAGTCCCGAGTGAATGGAAATACGCAAAAATCATTCCTATACCTAAATCTGAAAACAAGTCACTTGTGTCATCATAAAGGCCTATTTCTTTGTTATGTACATGTGCGAAATTGCTTGAACACATAGTATTTAAACACATCTCCGCCTTCCTTGACAGAAACAACATAATTGACCCCCGGCAACACGGTTTTTGCAAAGAACTATCGACTACCACACAACTACTTGAGACAGTTCACGACCTCGCTAGTGCTCTAGATAGCTATTGTCAAATTGACATTATATTCCTTGATTTCGAAAAGCATTCGACCGAGTCTCTCATCAGAAGTTGCTTATAAAATTAAAACCGATCCCAAAAACGATTCTTTACTAACATGGATTCGGGCATACCTTTCCCATAGATTCCAAAGTGTCTCTGTAGATGGCTCAAGCTCCACCCCCACTTCAGTTCAATCCGGTGTACCACAAGGCTCCATCCTTGGCCCGCTTCTGTTTTTAGTATTTATTAATGATATAGTCTGTGACATACCCGTTAAAATAATGCTTTTTGCAGACGACTGCATCCTGTACCACGTCATCAATGACCCCAACGACCAGATCACCCTAAACAAATCCCTGGATAAGATGCACTCTTGGTGTTCGACTTGGCAGATGAGCATTAACCCAAAAAAAGACCGTCGCTATGAGAGTTACCCGCAAAAAAAAGTCCCTTTCTTTTCACCCATTGCATTAACAATAACTGTATATCTCTAGTTAGCAGCTACAAATACTTAGGGGTTATAATTACCTCCGACCTAAAGTGGAACGAGCACATAGAACACACACAAAAAGCAATGAAGGCACTTGAGTACTTACGCAAAACCATTGGAAATTCTACCAAAGAAATTAGAATGTTGGCGTACAAAATTTACGTGAGACCCATACTGGAATACGCGTCTCCTGTGTGGAAACCTCATACATCGGCAAACATTAAAAAACTGGAACGTGTACAAAGAAAATCCATAAGGTTCATTTACAACGCTTATAGAAGAAACACGTCCCCCTCGACCCTCCTCGAAAGTTCGGACTTGGAACCCTCAGAACGCAGGTGCTCCCGTGAAAGACTGAAACTGTTTTCTCAGATCTATCAGAGTAACCTTGGAATCGTTAAAACTAAATATATTCTACAATCGAAATCACGTATAACCGGGTCACACCACAGCAAGAAGGAGAGAGAGAAAACATTTATTGAAAGAAGCTTGTGAGTGAAGGTGGGAGGGTCCCTTATTCCAGGAACCCTCTGGCTTGGACAGCCCGCCGAGCTCGTGCGACGAGTTGACGCTGCTCGACCAGGTCCGGCTGGGAGATCGCAGCCTCCCACGCTTCACTGAGGAGGTCTTGGTCCGCATCTGGTGCTCCTGCTCGTAGTCTTGGGACGCTTACTTTGCACTGCAGCAGGAGGTGCGCCAGAGTGTCTGCCACATTGCAGTGAGGGCAGATGTAGCTGTGCAACGTTGGCCTCATATGGTGCAATAGTACGCCGTGTGTGAACGTGTTGCTTTGAAGACGCCTATAGTCAGTCCCTTCGTCTCTTGTGAGTTGTGGATGTGGCGGGGGGTATAACCTGCGTTCGAGCCGATAATGTTGCAGTAATGCATGGTACGTTAGTGGTATGGCTTCTCTTGTCTCTGATTCTGTTGTTCAGTGGGAGGTGCCTCGGATCTTGTATGGGAATGCCCGGTTGACGCATTCGCGAGCTGCGGTGTGTGCCGTTTCATTTCCCTCGAGACCTTCATGACCCAGAATCCACACGATGCATGTGTAGGGACGAGGATTGTCCATGCGCTTTACTAGCCTAATCGCCACCGTGGAGACCCTGCGTTTCAGGTAGTTACGTGCCGCTGTTTGTGAGTCGGTAAAGACCACAATGGGATCCTCACTCGTCTGGGTGGCGAGTGCTATAGCAGCCTCTTCAGCTGTTTCCCCACGTTTGGCGAGGATAGTCGCCGATGCCAGTACAGCGCCCTTGTAATCTGCGACGGTAATCGCGAAGGCATTACGTCTCGGATATTTGGTGCGTCCACGTATCGCACCTGCGGGTCATTGCCATGTTTTTTCCGGATAATGTTAACCCTGGCGAGCCGCCTTTCTCGGTGATGTTGAGGATGCATGTTCCGAGGTATCTGCTGAATTTCCAGGCGTTCTCGCAGCTGTGATGGTATTTTGCCTTTGCGTTCTTCGTTGGGTTCTAGGGTGGTCTGGTATCCTGTACGTCGAAGGACGGCTTGCCCTGTGAGTGACAGCTTGAGTCTCTCGACCTGGTTGATGAGGTTTGCTTCGGTGAGTTCTTCCCACGTATTATGAACTCCCATGCGAAGCAGTCGGTCAGTGGAGGCGGCTGGCGGCAGTCCTAGGGCAAGCTTTGTAGCCTTTCGTATCTGCAGATTAAGTTTTTGTTTCTCCGCTGTCTTCAGGTTGAGGTAGGGAGTTCCGTACGTTATGCGGCTGTAAAGGAGAGCTTGTACCATTTTTAGGGTGTCGTGCTCTTTGAAGCCACTGCGGCGATTAGCCACCCTTCGGATTAGGTGGGTGAGCTGTGTCACAGTGTTCTGCAGTCGGGGTAGGGTAGTGGAGCCAGACCCATCTTTATGTATGTGTAGTCCAAGGACTCGAAGCGTGTCAACTTGTGGTATTTGGACTCCCTGTAGAAAGACTTGTGGGTCAGGAGTGTCGTAGCTTGGTGGTCTACCCCGGGTGCGTGCCGCAAGAACTAACAGCTCCGACTTTTTTGGAGCACATTGGAGGCCGCAGGTCTTGAGATATCCTTCAATGATGTTAACCGCCTCTTGAAGTTGGTCCTCCTGTTCACCCGTGCTTGAGCCTCTTGTCCACATAGTGATATCATCGGCGTATAACGCGTGATGTATCCCAGGGACAGCGTCCAAGAGACGTGAGAGTTTAAGGAGGGCCAAGTTGAAAAGCACTAGTGATATCACTGAGCCCTGCGACGTGCCTTTGTTAGGGAGTTGAAAAAGCTCGCTCCTGATATTGGCAATCCCTACAGTGGCAGTGCGGTTGGTGAGGAAAGCCAGCATATAGGCGTATGTCTTGAAACCACAGCCGACATCTTCCAGGCTACGCAGAATGGCTTCGTGGCTCACATTGTCGTATGCGCCCTTTACGTCCAAAGCTAGAACAGATGACTTGCTGTGCTTACTCAAGCGGAGAAGAATATCTTCCTTTATCTGCAAGAGGACGTCTTGTGTGCTGAGCATTTGGCGGAAGCCGAACATGGTGTTCGGATAGTGACCATTGTCATCGAGATGTGTGGTGAGCCGCTCGTTTACCATGTGCTCAAAGAGTTTCCCAGCGCAAGATGTAAGAGAAATGGGACGAAGATTCGCAATCGAGATTGGCTTATTTGGCTTGGGTACCATGGTCACCTCTGAGTGCTTCCAGGCTTGTGGTAGCTCGCCCTTCCTCCAGCAGTCGTTATTGTGCCGAAGGAGTGCCGTCAAAGCCCTGGGCGGTAGCTGTCGTAGGTGCTCATTGGTCACTCCGTCTTTTCCCGCGCTCGTGTTGCGCGGAAGCTTAGCAAGGGCCGCGTGTAGCTCTGCCAGCGTGAAAGGCTGGTCTAGGGCTTCGTTCGGTGCTCCTCGGTATTCCCTGGGCGTCGAATTGTTGATGGAGGTAGCTTGCTGGTTAACCGAGCCACAAAGTTTTGCTTGAAGTTCTTGGAGTAACTGGTGCTCTGTGCCCTCATAGTAGTGTATGAGCCGCTGAATTGTATTTCTATGATTAGTTTTGGTGTGGGTGTCGTCAATCAAGGCTCGAAGAATGCGCCAAGTCTTCTTTGTGCTAAATGTCCCTTGAAGTTTGTCGCAGATGGACCGCCAGTTCTGGCTCGCAAGGTTTTCGGCGTATTCCTGTGCCTGTATAGTGAGTACGGCGATGCGGCGCTTCAGCTTGCGGTTGAGCTTTTGCCGTTGCCATCGTGTAATAAGCGATCTTCGAGCTTCCCATAGGTGAAGGAGATGATTATCGACTGCCGGATTGTCCCCGTTCAAGTGTATCGTTTTGGTATGTCCGTCAGCAACATTTACAATACTGTTTAACCAGTCTTCAATGTCTTCGATAGTCGAATCATCATCAAGCTCATGCCTGTAGGCGGTCCAGTCCGTGAGCCGAGCTTTTCCTGTCTTGAGCGAGCGGTGAGCCTGTTCGACCTCTATTTAAATTATCTGATGGTCACTCCCTAGAGTGTTTGGTAGCCTTGTCCACGTTGCGTTGTGCACGTCTCTAGTGAACGTGAGATCAGGATTAGTATCCCTCGAGACGCTGTTGCCAACTCGGGTTGGATGGAGCAAGTTATTCCACAGCGTCAGACCGTGTTGCTGCTCAGTGTCGTGAACATGCGCCCCCTTCTTGGTGGTGCTGTGATAGCCCCCGGCCGCGTGTGGGGCATTGAAGTCCCCAACTATAACGCGTTGGTTGCCGTTAGCCATTTGACGGAGCTCGTGGACGAAGTGGTCGTATTGGTGTAACAGCTCCCGCGGAGGGCTGTAAAGGTTGGCTAGGTATAAGCTTTGTTGAGTCTTCCGAGTGGGGATTATCTCCACGATGGCGTGTTCGATGCCAATGTCTTCAATTTCATAAGCCTGTGCGGTTAGAGTCTTCTTGACTAGAATTGCGGTGTGGGGTGAGCATGTGAGAGTGCTGTAGCCAGGGAGCTTGATTATTTCTGTGTGGGTTTCCTGCAACGCGATCATATCTGGATTATTTGTTTTAACATATTCTTGCAAGTTTGCAGAACGAGGTCTGTAGGATCTGCAATTCCAGTGCCAAATTCGAAGAGTGGGGAGTGGCTCAGACTGTCTATGTGTGGGAGCTGCCATTCTGGCATTTGATTCCCGCCTGGTGCCGGTCGTTTGGTGCTGTAGATTGAATTTCCGCTGCAGTTTCATCCCCTGAAGTTTTTCGCTCTTTCCGCTTGGTTCCTGATTGCTCCACCAGCTGCTCATGGGTAACAAAATTTTTGTATGCATATGTTATGAAGTTATGCTGCTGTGCCATGAAGCCATCAAGCTTGGCGTCGAGCTTGCTTACAGTACGGGTCAGTGGATCTACCTTTTCCATAATTTTAGTATCCACTTTCTCTATGGTTGTGTCTATGGATGCGAGGAGTTTCGCAGTGAGGGCTTTCTCGAAAGCTTCAAGGCGTCGTTCGACGAGGTCGAGCATCTTCACTTCATGTGCTTGCAGCCTTTCTTCTACCCGCTTCATTATTCTGGCTTCCGTCTGTTTTAGTATGCTGTCGTCAAGTTCTAGTGTGCTACACTCGGCTGGTGGGCGTTGTTGTACCCTCCGTTGTAGAACTCGGACTTTATTTCCTAGAGCCCGGATGGTTGCTGTCTGAGCAGGCGAGATGGTCGAGGCACTTGTAGTATTTAGAGAACTGGGCCCGTCACTACCGGTCACCGCGGCGGCGTAACTGATTCCCCTAACGGAGCGAGACCGTAATGGCGTGCGGGATCTAGAGCGACCTTTTTTCTTAGAGCGAGAGCGACTTCGGTCAAATTTTGGGGGAAAAGAGGGGGCCCGTGAAATTTCTGGTGTGATAACTGACCCGGGTAAATTAATTGGGCAAGCACTCCAGCGATTCTCACGGGCGCGGGCGTTATCGAGCTGGTGGCGTTTTACTTTATAAGGAGGGGGGTTGCTGCGAAGTTTCTTCTTGCATTCCTTTCCAGCAGTCTCATGGTCTTCTCCGCAGATCTTGCACATCGGTTGGCAGTCATGTGGTTCTGTGTCCTTGTGGCCGCATTTGTAGCAGAAGTTCGCTTTCGGCTGAGGGCAGATGTCTTGTCGGTGACCTAGGGCGCCACAGGTTCGGCAATATTGGATGGACTTCCGGTATGGCTTGCATCGGTAGTCTCCACTGAGGTACGTCACGTAAAAAGGAACGTGCTGCCCGTCGAAAGTGATAGCTGCAGCTGTGGAAGATCCCAGCATGCGCGCGCCAAGGACGTGGTATCTTGGGTCTACGTGAAGTCCTGCAACAATCTCTGTGGGGCTTGTTCCTGGTTCGAGGCCGTAGATCACTCCGCGGCAAACATCATCGGGGTGTCTAATGTGCGGATTCACTTAATATATTACTCCACCGAGTTGTATAGCATTTATACTTTGCAGTTTGAAAGCTCGTTCAGTACTTGCTGTGCTTGCGATGATCACATTCTCTACTTTTTGCACCTGCACTCGCACATGGTCATAGAAGTCCTGCTGGGCCAAGCCACTGGATCTTCCGATGGCATGTGTAACCTCGATGAGTGTTCGTTCTGAAAGATCTAGTCCTGGTTGCGGGCGGAATACAATTTTGAAGTCATCAGTAGGGAATGGCCGCATCCTAGTGCTGCGTTGACGTTGCGGTTGAGATTCGGCGTCTGGCTTCACAGGTTGCGTAGCTCGTTCTTCGGCTGACTTTTCTTCTTTGGCTGACCTGCCTTTACGGCCAGCTTGAAGCCACTCAATGTGAGCTTTGCCTGTCGTTTTGCCACTATTTTCATCAAACGTCCATTGTGATGCCGTTCTTGAGTTACCCTCCGTGTTGTCCACTTGCATCGTACTCGGGTTTTCTTGACGTGGGTTAGACGTCTGCGTTTCCATGAGAGCGCTAGTTCTTTACCTCAGACGCTGCGTCTCTGTGTTGTGCGAGCAGCGTGCTCGTGCACCTACGAAACGCTGGCGTTCAGCTCGATTCGCAGGCCCGTCCTCGTGCCACAGCGGCGTTCGCGTGCAGCGCGTCCTCTAAATTCCTTGGCGTTGTTGCGTCCCAGCGAGCAGGCACAATATGTTTAGAGTTCAATATCTAGTAAAAGACTACACTCACTGCGATGAGTCTGGTGTCAAACGATGCCTTGCAACGTGAGGAATCTCAGGTCACTAAACGCGAGCATGTCCAGGCAAGGTTGCACAGAAAATAGCAATCGCAGCAAGATAGTCCAGAAATTTTTCTGCAGAACCACTGCTTTCCAAAAGCCATTTTTACCCTGAGCAGCACGCAGTTGGAATGCCCTGCCCGATGAAGCTGTTTCATCCACAACTGTCGCTTCATTCATGAATGCGATAGCAAATCTGCCATCTATGATTCGAACTTTTTTCTTTCTTTTTTCATTTCATTGTCACCGCATTTAATCTCTCCCTTGTGTGTCTGAGTTGTATTACTTTCCTATGTTCAGCGCTAGAATTGTATCACGCTTCGTCGATTGTGTCGGTATGTGTTTTTCTCGCCTTTTTTTGTCAACAAAACTTGCTCATTCTGAAGCGCTGCATTGACTTCAATGTTTGTAAATTTCTGTTTTTCTTCTATATTTCCCCCCGACATATTTTTTCTGTTTTACGCTTCTGTTGTTTTCTTGCCTGGAAAATGTCCAATCAAGTGTATATGTCACCCACTCCTGCCTACGACTTCGCATAGAAGTCGGCAGTATTCACTAAATAAAAAAAAATGATTCAAGGGAGGTAGATACGAAGTGCAAGTGCCAAAATTGTGACGCCTCATTCGGACGCCTCTTTAGGGCGGTCCTGGCAGCCTCTCAATGTGAAGAATTGTCTTTTACCATTCCTTTCGATACCACTATTTCTCTTTGGATTTTGGAGCACTCTTTTGACGAAACTACATGTGATCCATGACGATTCGAGCATTTGAGGGTAGTTGCTTTGCAGTCATCCTCAGAATGGGTTTCCGGACGCTCAATGAGAACACAGTGTCTTATTTTCGCACACGCTTCTCACGTGGCCCAGCTTCATGCAGTTATGACACTGCAAGGGCTCCGGTACGAAAGGTCGCACAGAATGCCGAAAATGGCCCACCTTTACGTGCGAAGGAAGAGAGTCGCCCTTGAACATGATCTTCAAGCAGCGTCAGTTTTTCAAACGGACAACTTTTGCGATGACGCTGGCTTCATTTGCCGGTTTGACCAGAGCATCAAAGTCGTAGCTGGGAATGGCAGTATCCGCATCGTAGATGACTCCAGTGACGACGTTACAGTTCACAGAAATGTAAGAGTGAACTTTCATTCCGCAGAGCTTGTTGAGGTTGCGCAGTGTATTAAGTGGAGCATCATGTGCAACGTCGATCGCCAATACGTTCTTGCGCGTGCTCACTCTGTTGTCTGTTATCTAATCATTTGGCGTGAGTTCTTCCAGCATCACCGAAACAGATTGCCCGTTGAGGTGCCTCATGTTACCGTCAAGTACCTAAGAAACAAAAAGGATAGTGTTTGTCACAGGTCTCCTTTGCACTCTGTCATTCAACGTACTCGGTGACGAAGATGTTCTGAAGTTCCGTCTCTTTGCTTCACGGCTCAGCACCAGCTCAAAGTCATCGTCATCAGAAGGTTCTTCGCTGCTCATTGAGTAGACATGAGTGCCCTCGCTTCGCAGTCGCTGTAGAGCCCCGTACGCTTCCTAGATGCGGCCACCGCTGACGCCGCCGGACTTGAAGGACGTCCGTGGAGGTCCACGTCCATCACCGACGGACACGGATGTGATATTCGCGAAGTTCACTTATAATTAGGCGAAAAAAGAGAAAACCTACTGAAACAGTGTCCTTATGGTAATGCTGATGCTGATGACCTCAGATGGATGGCGCACACCCACAGAGGGGGATGGGCCAAGAACCGGGCGGCAGGATACTTAAATGAAACTAAAATTAAAATAAGCCAATCTGAAAAAATTGTTTAGAAATAATACTGCCAATAAACAAAAATGTTTGCTGAGCAAGCGGTCAAACCATCTCTTGTTCCTGACAGACATCGCTATGAATTATAAACTAAAATCTGAAAAGGTTAGGGCTCACTAGCACGGTAATCTTTTAGTTGTATTGATATAGTCAAACACAGTGCAGCATATATCCCTGTGGCAGCGTTCTGTCAAGGAAACACTTCATCGTCCTCAAATACCAAATATACCAAACCCCAAATATAAATCATCAATTATCTAAGGTCTTATTATGAGGTGGTGTCTTGCAGCGTAACCATGTTGAAATGTGATTACTTTTCATGACAATATTACAGCACTAATTCTCAAGAGGGCAGGACAAAGAGGCGCACGCCAGAGTGGGCACTAACTCCAACTATATTCAGTGAAACCACACACATTGCACTTTATAGCAAATGAAGGCAATGACGATTATGAAGAAAAACGATATAGCTATCTATCCAAGAGCAGCAACAAGAAAGCTCTATTCAAATTTCTCTGTAATGGTAAAGCTATTGCAGCACCCGTAAATATTGACTCAGTTATTTTCTCTCCAAAGGAGTTGGGAGATACATTAACTGAAATTGTATTAGGATTAGAGAAAAGATTTACACAACAAATTCAAATAAAGTTTGTAAAACCTTCACTCAGAAATGATTTTATTGAAGTAAGTAGGGATGAACTAGCGCACGTCGTTCGTATTCTGCCAAACACAGGTCCTGCACCAGATGGCATCACTTCAGGTAGGTTGAAATTATTATTCGACGTCTCTCCTGAAGACCTCCTTAACGTTGTCAGCCATTCACTTGAAAATAGTTGCATACCTCCTGACTGGAGACTTGCAAGAATAATACCGCTTCTTAAAAAACATGGACTAGGAATGTAGACAAATAACATTAGGCCAATTGCTTTAAGATCACATGTAGTAGAAAGAATATCACATAATAGAAAGAATATCACATATTTGAAAGAATACTTTAAATTAGAATTATGAAGTTCCTAACAGATAATGCAATACTCCGTACGTGCCAGATTGGATTTAGGCGATGTTACTCAATATGGGTGGCACAAGTTGATTTAGAGGCTCGTATAAAGCTTGGTCGCCACAGACGACAATATGCGGCCCTAGTAAGGCTTCATTTAGCCGAGGCATATGATAATGTGGAACATGCTATTCTTATCAATGCCCTAAAAAACCTAACTTTCCCGCAGTACATCACGAATTGGATTTACGATTTTTTATTATATAGAAAATTTTATTGCTCCCAACAAGGTGTTTCTACACCGAGGTATAACCAAACTAGAGGTGTTCCTCAAGGCTCTGTTCTATCACCAGTGCTATTTATAAAAAAAATTGTTAAGTTCAATACCACTGAGTGATAAGGTACAAGTATATGTATATTCAGATTATGTTGCGTTTTTTTGTGTCTGACTGTGATATTCAATAATACATTCGAATTTACAGTTTCATTTAGCAAAATTGGAAACCTACTTTCAGAAAATCCATATGAATCTGAACGTAACTAAATGCGCTATGATATTTTTTACATTGGACGTACCAGTTATTGTTTCTCTTCAGTACCACCAAAAAATAATTCCCCAAGTTAACTGTAATAAATATCTGGGTGTATTGTACAATCAAAACTGAGCTGGTGTGATCAGATTCAACATATTATAATTAAGGCTACACGCGCTGTTGGGATGATAGGTAGGCTTGGCCGCCTCCGTTCCGGTCTTCGTAGAGATACGCTGATCATGATTTATCGCATCTACGTTCGTTCTCTGGTGGACCAGCATACAGAATAAACCTCTTGATTCTCTCAGAGCGGGAAGCTCTCCGAAGTTGTTTGGGTGTGCCTCACAGCTAACACTGTTTCGTATCAAGAAGCTCGGATACCCACTCTTGCTTGCAGATTCCGTATTTTAACAGTTAAAAACCTATTGAAAAATTTTCTGAACCCACTTTAAGAAGACGACAGTTTGTATTCTTTGTCGAACCCGGTATTTTTTACAATGAGAATTGGTCCCGGGCATATAAACCCCAAGTGCTATTTGTTCAAACACTTCTAGATGCTTTAGATGCTAGTATATTCAAGATCACATCATCTGAAAAACCAATCAGCCAAGTGCAAATAGAATTTGATGATATCTTCCCAATGAATGCTAAACACTTGCCCTCTAAATATTTGATTGCCTTATTAGAAGAACACCTGTCTCAATTAGGTACTAATATGGTAATTGCAACGGATGCATCTATGAGTGGCGAGAAGGCAGGTGTGGGTATTTTTTCGCTCTTATTATTCTGGTAATTTCATTATGCCTCCCAGATTATACACCAATATTTGAAGCAGAATTAACGGCCGTTATATTAGCTCTTCATAAACTTCCTGCGACTCATTCGATAGCTGTGATAGTGACTGACTCGTATTCCTTGTGTTCATTTTTATCATCGTTGTCGCCATCAGCAACACTAGAAACTTTTAAATCATCAATCCCAGAAAACATTCGTCTAGTGCGAATGATATGGGTGCCAGGTCATCGTAGTATATTTATAAATGAGATGGCTGACACACTCGCGCAAATATCCTTTGCTCTTCCGATTGTGCCAATCATGCCTCTTACAGCTTATGTAACAGGATCGAGGTTCAGTAAACTTTCCCTTCTTGAAGACTCATCCAAAATTACGACACCGAACCCAGATTTCTCGCACCTGCACTTCGCATGGAATAATAAATGGTGTCCCACGCGTAAATTGGAAGTCTCTATATCAAAATTACGTTGCCGCGTACCGCGTCCTAATTTCTACTTCAACAGGTCTGGCCTGGTGCCATCCTCTCTATGCTCAAGCCGTAATGAACCTGAACATATCGACCATTTTCTTCTCACATGTCACCGTTTCAAAAATCAATGAAAAAATTGCTTCAAAATCTTATTTAAAAACTTACTACTACTAATGTTTTGTCTTTTGGGGTCGCTTCATTCGTACACAGCGACAGGTACATCTGCGGGGCTCTCTGCGAATTTCTATATAACACAAGAAGATTACCTTGCTGAGCCATTGATCAGCTCTCGAATTTTACTAGCCAATCTACCAGTTATTATTTAGCTATTACACTGTAATGATTTAACCTTCAGAAAAATTGCATATAACAATTACACCTCAGATATTCAACAAATTATATTATTTTTTTCCTCCCCCCTTTTTACATTGTGCCAAATTAGTTTCACAGTCAAAACAAAGTAATCCTATTGCCCTAGCCTGGAAAACCTAGAGGTACTGACTTGCATTACCCACCGGCTTCTCGGCCTATCCCTCTTAGTGGGTGAGAGCCACAAAAAAAAAAAGGATCAAGCAAGCAAGCAAGCAAGCAAGCAATGAGCACATACGCAGCACAAAACAGTAAGAGAGGGTCCACATTAAACAAGAATAGCAAAACAGGATATGCCCGAATAAACGTAGTGAAATGTATGTCATTCTTATGGGGGTAGCCTTAGTCGAGGGCCCCATGGCCTTTGCTGACCTTTCTACATGTTCGACAGCACTTGCTGGCCGGCCAGTCAGAACTGAACAGTCGCGCCTCACAGTGCCCCATTGTTATGTTGGTGTAATTTGCGCGTGTATCAGGTATTCTGATACTGAGCCACACCGGTGCTTGCGCGTGTATCAGGTGAGAAGGGTGCTTTGAATAGCCCCAGCTAATGTACCACAATATATGCTCACTTCCTCCGCACTAAGGGCTTCGATAACAAAGTGGCGACTATACGCCCCTCTTCATAAACGTTGAACAGGAGAAAAGGACATCAATTCGAGAGAGAAAAAATCAAAGCTCGGCTTATCCCCACTTACAAAGATTGCAAAACCATCAACGTTTGTTTATCACAACGTTATTCGTATGAGGTACTCTAAATTTACGGGCAATCGAAAACACTGACTCACGAGCCGTCTTTGTTCGTCATTAAGAAATGGCCACGTGTGAAGGCGCGTGCCAAAGGTTCCTTGCCAGTGTTGTGCCGTTCGTCGCAACCACGCGACACAGCGGCGTGCGTCGCATCGCCGCCCACTGCGTGGCAGAGGCCCGTCGGGTGATTCACAGCAAAACAGGCGCGCGAGAATAGCAACCGCGCTCCTCCGACCTGTCGTTCGTTCGTTACTAGAGGCGGGATTGTTGTTGCCGGGGGATGCCGGCTGCGCATTCACCTACAAACGGCGGGTCACGTGATTTGTGTGGAACACTGGAGAACAGGCCGTTCATTTGCACACTCATTACTTCGGTCGTTTTCCTGGTAGGTATAACTAATGACATTGAAGACGATGGTGGGGTCTTTCGTTACACCGTGTTACTGAGGCGCAATCATCAGGGATAGAAACTACATCAGCATAAATAAATAAATAAGTCATCGCAAATCCCGCCTAACGATGAAATCGAAGATAAGCCAAGGAGTCGGCAAAGTGACAATATTTGACATGAAGCCAAATATTAGAATAGGTGGATGCAATTTGCGGACATTGTGAAAACAAAATAGTTGTGGGCGCGTTCGCTTGTCTTATCTCTCAAAACGAACAAGAACATTAAAAACAACATAGACACAGCGCTATGTCAGAGTCGCTTTTATATGCAAAGCATTTCTTAGCAAACTTCCGTGACTTTGACCGTATCTATTTATCTATCTATCTATCTATCTATCTATCTATCTATCTATCTATCTATCTATCTATCTATCTATCTATCTATCTATCTATCTATCTATCTATCTATCTATCTATCTATCTATCTATCTATCTATCTATCTATCTAGCTAGCTAGCTAGCCGCCTGTGACTTTTGCCTTTCTTGGCCATTTCAATAATAGGATCTATACCGAAATTGGTATGGCATAGCATGACTGTATGAAGAGCGTAACTGACTAGTCATAACATGAAAATCACAATTGGTATGTCATTAATGTCATGATTTACATGTAATGGTTTTCCTGCTCTTGCGGTGGTTTCCTTCACATGACATATTGCAAAACTGATATAGTAGGACATGACTGCATACCGAACACAAGTGACAGGTCCTAATGTGAAAATCATGACATGCGTGTCATATAAGAACGTGACTACATGCCACGCTCATTATGCACTTTTGGCCATTAAGCTAGTTTTACATACACCAAATTCGGTATTACGTGACGTGAACGGATGACGAAGGTAATGACACGTCCAAACGTGATAGTCATGGCATGCGTTTCATGTAAAACATGACTGGGAGCTACGCTCCTAGTGTGCTCACGGCTGTTTTGCTAGCTTCACATTTACCTAATTTGGTGCTACGTGAGATGAATGGATGACGAAGATATACGACTGGTGCAAACACTATAATCAAGAGCATATCTACATACCTCGCTCATGATGCGCTCGCAGCCGTTTCGCTAGCTTCACATATACCGAATTCAGTATTACGTGACCTGAATGGACGAAGAAGGTAATTGACACATTTATGATAATCATGACATGTGTCATGACACATGTGTGTCATAATCATAACATATGCGTGTCATGTAAAACATGACTGCATGCTACACTCCTAGTGCACCCGCAGCCGGTTTTCTAGCTTCACATTTACCAAATTTGGTGTTACGTGACGTGAATGGATGACGAAGGTATATGATTGGTGCAAAGATAATAATAAAGAACGTGACTAGGGTGGCTAGAATGAGGAGTAGTGAAAAGCGGCCGCCGAAAGCGGCACCTAAAGCGCACGGATGCCGCTTGGGGCACTGCGAGCACCGGCACAGGTAGCCTTTCGCAGGATACAAATGAGTGAGCATGCGCTGCTCTCCGCAAAAATTGCTCGTAGACTATGCGGTGGTCACTATTTTTCGGTAAAAATAGGGGGACTTTTAAGCTTTGCCTTTGGGAGTTGAACGCCCTTCAACCGCTAAGTGCATATTTATTATATGTATTGTTGCATATCCACGCACGAACACAAACACGCACACAGTTGATTAGACCAGCGCGCGCTATTATCGACGAATGGGCTTGTTTCCGTCATGACACTTGTCGAACGAAATGCGTTAAAAAGGTCCTGAAACACTTTTTCATCTACCCATTGAATGAATTCACTTGAATAGCTTATTGCCTCACGAATTGAACGCCGCAACGATTTTAAGAATCCGTTCAGTGTGAGTGGAGTTTAAAGGTTTGTCGCATGCTGCGATTGCATTATCTCTTCCATCGTCCCGACGAAAGCGCTGGAAGCTAAGCCGGGAGGGGTGGCAGGGGTAAAAAAACTACCATGCCTCGTGACCTTGAGCACTTTTTTGTTCGAATGCGCGGCTTGTCAGTGTGATTGCGAACGCACGCGTGGACAAGTAGCGGCCTCCCGCGGAGATCTTGGTAACGTGATTTTTTGGTCACAGACGCACAGACGATTTTTCGCTCACAACCATCGCGGCCGACACCAACGGTGGGATATCTGGGACACGAGCTCTCTAACGCTATAGCGTTAAATTAGTTTTGATAGAGCGAGTGTTGGGCAGTACATGGTACCTAAGCCATTTAAAGTTTCATCTCTGAAAACCATTCTCGAAAAGACCTACGAGCGAGACTCTACGCCAACTTTCGGGGACTTGATCATATTGCAGTTATTCGCGGCGTAGCCACAGGTGCGCTGAGAGATGTTAATCACTGAAAGTTTCATAACTATTTGAACTGCTAAATTCATTCAACAATGAGCAGAAACCTTGGTACCAGAACCGCCTTTTGCTGTTCCGAACGCATAATCTCGTGCCAGCCGTGACTTGAATACTCACTTAGGGTTGACCATCGGCCACCGAATGTAATCGTTTTAGCGGTGTACGGTTACTCATTAACTCGTATGAGGCACAAACAAAAAGCACAGTAACCATATTTCTAGTAGCAGGCGCGCGAAAAGTTTGCATTAACACTTCATTTTCGTGTATGCCAGCTCTTCATGCACTACAACAATCACATCTTTACTATTTTTTTCCTTTCTTCTCATCTTATGTTTCGTTCATGTCTTTCAAAAAAGAAGTGGGACTGTGTGAGGCAATCACGTCGCACCAAGGGAACTCGACAGATCTACAAAGCTTCGGCGAGATACCCTTTCTGCCTGGACTAGAAAAGTTTTAGGTGGATTTATACTATATACTTTCGAAACAAGCGGTACTGTATACATCATTAAAAAGGTAACCAAATAGGTGACTCGCTACGCTAACAATAAAGAATTGCGTTACCGCCTTACATTGCCTACACTATATATATATATATATATATATATATATATATATATATATATATATATATATATATATATATATATATATATATATATATATATATATATATATAAGGGAAAGAAGTGTATACGTAAGGGCTCGTTTTTCCGTGTTTTAACACAATATTAATGAGATCTAACAGCAGACAGTAATGCCAAGGAATGTACAGGGGAAGTTATTAGAACCAATGGAATGTAAATAAGAAGAAAGAAGAAAGAAAAGTGGATGAAAAAATAACCAGCCGTGAGCAGGAACCAGCTCACGGCTGGTTATTTTTTCATTTACTTTTCTTTCTTCTTTCTTCTCATTTACATTCCATTGGTTCTAATAACTTCCCCTGTACATTCCTTGGCATTACTGTCTGTTAGATCTCAATTATATATATATATATATATATATATATATATATATATATGTGTGTGTGTGTGTGTGTGTGTGTGTGTGTGTGTGTGTGTGTGTGTGTGTAGGGTGATTGACAGCGACGCCGGTGGCACACTGCTGCCGAGAGGGCCGATATAATTGCTGTCGCATTAAAAAAAAAAGAAGGCAGCGTTCCTGAAGAAAATCCTGCGAAGTGCGCCGCTCACTGCCCGCATCGCTGTCATCAGCGCCCCTAGTGGCTTCCGTGCACCGAAGGGTGTTTTCCGGAAGCGAAAAGCGCCGCGCTGATCACACCCCTCATTCTCTACCCAACCTAACAAGACTATGTACCTACGGGCGAGTGTTTATCGGACTTTTGAAGATTTATCGCAAGATAATATAATGCCTAGTCAAAAATTACCATTCGAAAAGATAACGAAAGCTACCATTGTTAGTAACGGCCAAAGTTTCAAGCTTTAGTAGTTGATGGCTACAGATGCCGTTATGGTTGTAAAATACACTCGAAGCAAGTAAATGCATGCGTTCTCAACTGTTAACTAACAGTTCTCTCTGAGAGTGTGGTGATCATGCAAATAACATAGGTAGTGGGAGAACTGCCCCTATAGGAATTTGCAGTATGGTTGTACTGCACGAGATACGTGACTAAGGTACTATTCCTGGACCGTGGTAACGTTTTTTGCTTACTGTTGCAGTTTTTAATGCATCTGATGACATCAGAATAATGGGGTGGTCATTCTTAGCTCGATAAAGCTATCAAGTTGTTTTTTTTTACGTTGAGCGAATGTACGAATTGAATTCACCTGCCCGGCACTTCCCGAAGTGGGAATCAGCCATGCTTTTTTTATTCTGAGGAATTTAAATTATTGGAATTACGACAAGCTCTAATTATTTTCTAGAATGGAATCATAATGAAATGAAAGCACCCATTGCGCAACACTGACCGTAACTGTGCAGGTGTCATGTCGGACAACGAACCATGTCAGCAGATGCAACGTAGCATACTCGAAGAATGAAATAACCAGGCGTCACCCAACACGAATAGCGTAACGTGTACGCGAGGGTTTAAAGGAGCACTGACATCAAATTTTTAGATCGAGGTGTGGCTATCATTCAATCACTGTTATGCATAGGTCTTCTTGGACAAATTTGAATGGCGTCCGTCGCGCCGAAGTTATTTTATTTCGACATCAAACCGCGTAGAAAACGACAATAGTTATAGCGAGAGAACAAAATGACGACACAGAGACAAGAAGAACGCGCTATAACTGTCGTCATGCCATACCAACTAGCCCAAGCTGCCACACTTCCACGTAGAAAAGCTAAGGAGGAAAAAAACAAAAAATACACTGCACTGCGACGTTGACACTACTGCTACGTGTTTGGTGTGATACATTCCACAAATACCACCCTGGTGACGATGCGCTAGTAACGAAGACGTCGACGATCTCTGAGTGTGCATGGAGCCGACTCGGAGCCGACGGAGCCATGCTTTCACAAGTGGCTCTCTTTGCTGTGTTGAAGCGTACGTGCGATTCATCGTGTCGCATCGACTGATTTGCTTTGCGCTCCACTGCGTGTGAGTACGATCATTCAGAGCGACAATGCGTGCCAGAATGTCGGGGAACCGCTGCGTAGTGGGAACCTGCGCGTCGAGGCGCGAAAAAAGCGGAAAGTGCGTGGCGTTTCATGCCTTTCCGAGCCACGAACCTCATTGCAGCCAGTGGGTTGACTTCGTACGCGCCGTTGAACAGAGGGACTGGACGCCTCTCAACAACTGCCGCATTTGCTCCCTTCACTTTGCGGCGGGCTGCTAATCCTGTGTAAATCCTTTGTTGGCGAACCAGTTGGGTTTCACTGAGAGTACAAGGCCCCTTCTCGAGGCCGGGGCTATTCCTACCGTGTTTCCTGATGCAGTTGAAAGCAGTGATTCACTCGCCAAACGTCCGCGACATGACGAGCGTAGTTGGTGTTCCTGAGCTCCGACAGTACGGCGGGGATTGATAAATACATTGCATTTAACGCAAACCTTGTCAAGCAAGGATCGTTGCGAATCGCGGCGATACCCAATTCCAGGTCGCCGTCATCATCACTTGCCGATTTTGATCGAGACGACAGCGGGGACGACAATGTTGCCTACAGAGGCATGTCTACGCCTTCAGAGACGCAGATGGACTGACTGTACGAGCACTCCTAGCAGAGAAACTCCGGTGTGACGTCACCATTTTTTATGACAGCGGCATCAGTTGTGCAGTGACATCGACGTGGTTGCGAAGTAGCGCTGCCAGCACTACAATTGGGTGGGCTTTCCATCCAGTTCGAACAGCATTCGATAGCGAATATATTGATCAATATTGCAGATACTCATTCATCACTCAGATGCACTTTACGTCGCGAATCGCTACTAGGGGGACTCGAAAGCTTTTCGTTGACGCAAAAATCTGGACATAAGTAAATTGATGTCAGTGCTCCTTTAAAGGCCGCCAGAAGAGAGTTTACAACGGACTCAAAAAAAAAAAACCACTCCTGCAGCTTTCGCTGCGACTGTGCCGTGTAGGCCTGATGGTTTGTTTTCTTTTATGTTTTATGGCAGGTCCCGTAAGAGCGCCATGAAAGCGTATGCGAGCAGCGTATAGCGCCAACACTCCAAGACTTTCGCGTTTTTTTTTTTGGTTTTTCATCAAGCCCGTACTTTATGATATTCAGGAAACGATTCATTTCATTAACTTCTGAAATTAGCTTGCCAAGGCATGACTGTATAGAGAGCATAAACGACAGGCCATAACATGAAAATTATGTCACGCATGCCATGCGGCTCATGGTATGACATGATATCAGGGCTCTTGCGGCAATTGCAACAGCTCAACATGCTCTGAAAATGGCTTGGCATAAGTATGACGAGCTTGAATCACAGCGTATACATAGCATACGCTTGAACGTACGTTCCATTAGCTTCGTTTATACCAGAACACACATGCATGCGTTGGAGGTCCGGCACTCATAATTAGAAGACGGCTTGCTGGAATAAACATTGCGCCTAATATTATGCAAAAAAAGAGCAATGTTCACACTAAACGCTAAAAAAACACATGCAGTTCAGTTTGTCGCACGGAGGGATACATACACACAGCGTTCGTCGAACCCGAACTATATCCGCGCCGGAAACCAAACTCGCTCACACACTCAATTCCACTTTCTCCGGGCTCAATTCACACTCCAATCACCAGGCTTGTGCCAAGTCACTGCCCACTAATGGTGGCGCACAAGATGGATGGCGCTAGCTACACGTTAATAAACTAGCTTACACGCGCATTAGTAACAAAACACACCATAGCCTCCTCAGACCAGAGCGAAAATTCTGGCCACGCAGGTGAAATCAAAACACAGTTTTGGAATGCACCCACACACACACTCCTTGTATCTTGAGCAAAATTTCACAGCATATCCAAGGAGTGAATGACAATGTATGGGGCAAAGCTTCACTGTCCCTCGCCTCAAGATCCGCATATTTTTGTACACGTTTCACCGCCACCTCTCGGGCACGCGTCTCCAACGCGTTTGCCTGCCTCCCTGCTTTCCTGCCTGCCTGCCTGCCTGCCTGCCTGCCTGCCTCCTTGTCTGTCTGTCTGTCCGTCCGTCCGTCCGTCCGTCCGTCCGTCCGTCCGTCCGTCCATCCGTCCATCCATCCATCCATCAATCGATCCATCCATCCATCCATCCATTCATATATTCATCCATCCATCCATCCATCCATCGATCCATCCATCCATCCATTCATATATTCATCCATCCATCCATCCATCCATCCATCCATCCATCCATCCATCCATCCATCCATCCATCCATCCATCCATCCATCCATCCATCCATCCATCCATCCATCCATCCATCATTTCTTCCGTGCGTCCACCACTCTGTCTGTCTGTCTGTCTGTCTGTCTGTCTGTCTGTCTGTCTGTCTGTCTGTCTGTCTGTCTGTCTGTCTTGTCTGTCTGTCTGTCTGTCTCTCTGTTCGTCCGTCCGTCCGTCCGTCCGTCCATCCATCCATCCATCCATCCATCCATCCATCCATCCATCCATCCATCCATCCATCCATCCATCCATCCATCCATCCATCCATTTATCCATCCATCCAACCGTCCATCTATCTGCGTCTTCGCCATCTAGTGATAATTTCATGTACTACAACAGCTCAGTGCCGTCTAGCGAACACTGCGAAAAGTAAAGGATGATTACGACAACACAAGAGGGACTGAGCCACAGCGTAAAGAGCTTCGCCCCTAAAAATTGTCAGTTGTCGGCAAATGTCTTTTCCACAAGAATGTGTGCATTTTAATGCACATTGGGTCTGAATTTGTAGGAAACGAACACTCGCCTTTAACATTTGCTTGCGGAAATCACATTAATTTGCTGTGAAATTGCTTGACCGCTCCGTTCATCATCATCATCATCAGCCTGACTACGTCCACTGAAGGACAAAGGCCTCTCCCATGTTCCGCCAGTTAACCCGGTCCTGTGCTTGCTGCTGCCAATTTATACCCGCAAACTTCTTAATCCCATCTGCCCACCTAACCTTCTGTCTCCCCCTAACCCGCTTCCCTTCTCTGGGAATCCAGTCAGTTACCCTTAATGACCAGCGATTATCCTGTCTACGCGCTACATGCCCTGCCCATGTTCATTTCTTCTTCTTGATTACAGCTATGATATCCTTAACCCCCGTTTGTTCCCTAATCCACTCTGCTGTCTTCTTGTCTCCTAAGGTTACACCTACCATTTCTCTTTCCATTGCTCGCTGCGTCGTCCTCAATTTAAGCTGAACCCTCTTTGTGAGTCTCCAGGTTTCTGCTCCATAGCTAAGTACTGGCAAGATACAGCTGTTATATACCTTCCTCTTGAGGGATAGTGGCAATCTACCTGTCATAATTTGAGAGTGCTTGCCGAATGTGCTTCACCCCATTCTTATTCTTCTAGTTACTTCAATCTTGTGGTTCGGCTCTGCGGTTATTACCTGCCCTAAGTAGACATAGTCTTTTACAACTTCAAGTGCACTATTACCTATCTCGAAGCGCTGCTCCTTGCCGAGGTTGTTGAACATTACTTTCGTTTTCTGCAGATTAATTTTAAGACCCACCTTTCTGCTCTCCTTGTCTAACTCCGTAATCATGAGTTGCAATTGGTCCCCCGAGTTACTCAGCAATGCAATATCATCGGCGAACCGCAGGTTACTAAGGTATTCTCCATTGACTCTTATCCCTAACTGTTCCCATTCTAGGCTTCTGAAAACCTCCTGTAAGCACGTGGTAAATAGCATTGAGGAAATTGTGTCCCCTTGCATTACACCCTTCTTGATTGGTATTCTGTTGCTTTCTTTATGAAGCACTGTGGTAGCAGTTGATCCCCTGTAGATTTCTTCCAGAATGTTTATATATACTTCATCTACGCCCTGATTCCGCAGTGTTTGCATGACGGCTGATATTTCTACTGAATCAAACGCCTTCTCGTAATCTATGAAGGCTATGTATAGTGGTTGGTTATACTCTGAGCATTTCTCTATTACCTGATTGATAGTATGAATGTGGTCAATTGTTGAGTAGCCTGTTCGAAATCCTGCTTGTTCCTTTGGTTGATTGAATTCTAATGTTTTCTTTACTCTGTTAGCAATTACCTTTGTAAATAGCTTGTATACTACAGAGAGCAAGCTGATCGGCCTGTAATTCTTCAAGTCCTTGTCATCTCTTTTCTTACGTATTAAGATGATGTTAGCGTTCTTCCAAGACTCTGGTACTCTTCCCGTCAGGAGACACCTCGTAAGCAGGGTGGCTAGTTTTTCTAACACAATCTGTCCTCCATCTTTCAGCAGATCTGATGTTACCTGATCCTCACCAGCAGCTTTGCCCCTTCGCATGCTCTCCAAAGCTTTTCTGACTTCTTCAATTATTACTGGTGGGGTGTAATCTGGGTTACTGCTAGTTCTTATAGTATTAAGGTCGTGGTTGTCTCGGCTACTGTACAGATCTCTGTAAAACTCCTCCGCTGTTTTAACTATCCTATGCATATTGGTAGTTATTTTGCCTTCTTTGTCCCTTAGTGCATACATCCGACCTTTGCCTATCCCAAGTTTCCTCTTCAATGCTTTGACAATTCCTCCAATTTTCAGAGCGTGTTCAATTCTCTCCATGTTATACCTTCTTACATCGCATACCTGACGTCTATAATCAACTTCGAAAGCTCTGCCAGTTCTATTTTGTCTGTTGTACTTGACACTTTCATGATTTGACGCTTCTTAATTAGGTTCTTCGTTTCCTGGGAAAGCTTGCCAGTGTCCTGTCTAACTACCCTGCCTCCAACTTCCACTGCACACTCCATAATGATACTCGTCAGATTATCATTCATTGTATCTACGCTAAGGTTAGTTTCCTCACTAAGAGCCGAGTACCTGTTCTGCAGCGACACTCTAAATTCCTGTACTTTCCCTCTCAGTGCTAGCTGATTGATTGGCTTCTTGCGTATCAGTTTCTGTAGTTCCGTTACGGATGAACAAAGGGAAAAAAAGGCAGATCCCACGTACAGGGGGAATCGATGATATGCGAAAAACGAATGAGAAAGACTGATATGTCACTTTGAAATCAGCACAACGTTACGAGGTGGACGAAATTATGCCGCACACCACTTCCATGTCTTGATTATCATGCTTGGACGTGTCGCGTACCTTCGTCGTCTATTCACGTCACGGGATACCGAATTTGATATATGTTGAGCTGGCGAAACGGTTTCGAGCACGTTATGATCATAGCATGTAGGCATACTTTACATGACTCGTATGTTATGATTATTATGTTTGGACCTGTCGTTTACCTTAGTCGTCCTTTCATGTCACGTAATACCATATCTGGAATATGTGGAACTAGCGAAACGGCCGTGAGCACGTTATGAGCGTAGCATGTAGTCATGTTTAACATGACACGCATATAATTATTATTATGTTTGGACGTATGATTTACTTTCATCGTCTACTCAGGTTACGTGATGCCAAATTTGGTATATGTGCAGCTAGCGAATCGACGGCAAGCGCGTTATGAGCGTGGACTGTAGTCAAGTTTTACAAGACATGCATGCCGTGATTATCATGTTTCGACATGTCCTTTACCTTTGTCGTCCATTCACGTCTTGTAATACCAAGTTTGGCAGATGTGAAGCTAACAAAACGGCAGCGGGCGCATCATAAGCGTCGTATGTTGCCATGTTCTTACAATGACACGCTTGTCATGATTAGTAAGTTTGCACCAATTATATACCTTCGTGTTCATTGACATCACTTAACGCCAAAATTGTTATATGTGAAGCTAGAGAAACGACCATGAGTGCGCTATGAGCGTAGCATGAACTCATGTATTACATGACACGCGTGCCATGATTATCATGTCTGGGCGTGTCGTTTACCTTGGTCGCCCGTTTGCTTCCCCTGATACAAAAATTTGGTATATGAGAAGCTAGCGAGAAAGCGGCGAGCGCATCATGAGCGTGGCATGTAGTCATGTTGTTGCATTACACGCGTGTCATGATTATCATGTACGGAAATCTCATTTACCTTCGTCGTCCATTCGCGTCACGTAATACCCCATTTGGTATATGTGAAGCTCGCGAAACGGTCACGAGCGCATCATCAGCGTGGCACGTAGTCATGTTCTATGACACACATGTCATGATTTCTACGTGAGGGTCTGTCACATGTCTTGGCCATGCAGTCGTGTCATACTATACCAGTTTTGCCACATGTGATGTAAACGAAAACATCGGAAGAGCAACAAGACTATGACATTCATGGCAGACATATCCTATTATTCACGGTATGACTAGTGAGTTATGCTTCTCATACAGTCATGTTATTCCATACCAATTTTGATATCGGTACCATGCATTATCGAAACGGCCAAGACATCTATAAGTCGTAGGTGGATGGACAGATAGATAGATGGATGGATGGATAGATAGATAGATAGATAGATAGATAGATAGATAGATAGATAGATAGATAGATAGATAGATAGATAGATAGATAGACAGACAGCGAGACAGACAGACAGACAGACAGACAGACACACAGGCAGACAGACAGGCAGGCAGGCAGGCAGGCAGACAGACAGACAGACAGACAGACAGACAGACTGACAGGCAGACAGATAGACAGATAGACAGACAGACAGACAGACGGATAGATATATAGATAACTAGATAGATAGATAAATAGATAGATAAATATGTAGATAGATAAATATATAGATAAATAGACAGATAGATATATAGATAGATAGATAGATAGAGAGGTAGATAGATAGATAGATAGATAGATAGATAGATAGATAGATAGATAGATACGACCAAGATGCCTTTGCATCTAAAAAACTGTTACGCTTTTCGATGTGGAGGATGCTTCTTTGAGTGTACGCAAAATAAAATGAAATACACATTCTATTTCTCGATGCGGGCAAGAATGCTCAGCGACTACCGGCCACCACAATACTTGATGCAGTATATTTCTGCATTTAGCTCTGTGGCTAGCCTATCCCAAGAGCAACGGCAGGGAGGCCAATCACAGGGCAGAAAATCTGGCGCTGTACGGAAGAGATGCGAAGATGTGATCGTACACGCATTTTTGAAGCACTTTTGGCGTTCGTGGGCGGACGCCAGAAAATGGAGAAGGTGTGCCATTTACACTAAATATGCAGACCATTCAGGTTAGCATCTCCTCTAGGACGAGATAGCATTACGCTGCCCCTTTAAAAAAACAAGCACAAACAAGTATTTAGAACAAATGTTCCACGACATATAGCCTGATGTACTTTACTACGGGAGTGCTATAATCTGTCCCAGTTTCAAGCAGCAGAAGGGTGTGTTTAGAAAAAAAATGGCAGATCCCACGTAAAGTGGGAATCAATGATATGCGAAGCACGAATGGGAAATACTGATATGTCACTTTAAGATCAGCGCAACGTTACGAGGTGGAGGTAAATGATGCTGTACATGACTTCCGTGACATGATTACCATGTTTGGATGTGTCGTTAACCTTCGCCATCTATTCACGTCAGGTGATATCAAATTTAGTATATGTAGAGCTAGCCAAACGGAACATGACAACATGCCACGCTATGAGCGTGGCATGTTGTCATGTTCTTGCATGACACGCGTGTCAAAATTAGTATATTTGCAGAAGTCGTATATTTCATCATTCATTCATGTCATGTAACACCAAATTTGGTATATGTGGAGGTAGGAAAATGGCCGCGAGCACATGATGAAGGGCCAAATATATACCAATGTAGCGTTGACGCGCACGCACGCTGGGCACAGCGATGCAACGTTAGCAAAACGCCAGCAATTTATGTAGTCTGACGCCAGGCGCGACTAGCGTCCGTCGGCGCGGCCTGACGGCAACCGGCGCGAAACGCGACATGCTGTATGTGGCGCCAACGCGTTACCCAGACAACACTGCGTCTCCCTCTTTTCGTGACGGAGGGACGCCGGACATGCTGAAACGCGCATGCGTCAAAGCAACGCAGCGCGGCACGCACCTGCGAGTAAATGGCAGGACCGGCGCCTCGCGTGGCAACGCCGGCGTGTCGCGACGAAATGAACGCCTGGCGAACACGCGCACCGCGTCACGTCGAAATGTATTGGCACCTTGACTGTGGTATGTAGTCATGTTCTCACATGGCACGCATCTCATGATTATCATGTTTGCACGAGTAACATACTTTCGTCATTCATTGGCATGAAGTAATACCAAATTGGTCATATGTGAAGCTAGCGAAGCAGCCGCAAGCGCATCATGAGTGTAGCATGTAGTCATGTCGTTACATGATACGCATCTCATGTTTGTCATGTTTATTCTTCATTATTTTTTATTATGTTTTGTAATACTGCGGGCACATGGTCCAGAAAGTTAACTCTGGACGCAATTGTGCAACTTAATCCTTCATAAAACGTGGCTCAGCAGGCCTTCATTAATTAAGCCTTATTCGCAAGTTCCGTAGACTGTCACGCCGCTCCGTGGCCGCCAGCGTAATTTTTTCGAAGAGTATTGAAGTAGCGGTGGGGCGGCGGCGTTCATAGCATGTGCATGTACGTCTTGTCTGGCGTTGGGCTTTCACTAGAGCGTTTCTGTTGCAATTACTGGACGCACAAAGGTCACTGCAGTCGTTGCACCGTGTTCGTTTGCGAAAACGGTGCGTTTTAGGGGCGAATCTCTTTGAAGCGGCACCCGTTCGTCCCTCGCAATACGTAACATGTCTTATGCTTTGACCTGCAAGGTGGTGCCGGTGGGAGATTTCTCCTGTGGGTTGTTGAACAACAAAAATTCGCAGCGTGCGCGCTAACTAAAAGCCGAATTTTATTGCTCATTCCCAATTAGCAGCCATTGGCATGTACATAGAGCACTATCTGACAAGAAAGGGTTGCTACGTTATACATGCTGGACGTACCTCCTAGGTTTTAGAAAGGTGTAGCGAGCGTTGGGCCACAGTGCGATAAATACAGTGAGCTAGTATATACCATGAACTCGTGGTTAAAGGTGGGAAGTAGACACGAAGCGCAAGCTGTAAGAAAGTGCACGTGTGCCATCTCTCGTTTAGTCCTTGGAATGTCTGCTGGATGGCGGTGCTTCTATATGCGGAATATATGATGAAAAGATATAGTGGTACTTGAAGTGTTGAATAAATGGACGAACGGACACATATACGAACGCATGGACGGACGCACGGATGGCTGCACGGTCGGATGGACGCATGGACGGACGCAGGAGCGTCATGGCATGACTCAAGAATTGCGCATGAACCAAATAGTCAGGGCAAAACAACTGTATTATTTCGCAGAAAAGTGGGGGGGGGGAATCACACATTGCGAAGTTCTGTCCCATTTTTCCTTGCCTCAGATGCCATAGAAGCTTCTCGTCTTCATGTCATGGTTATCGCGAATCATTTTATAATCGCCTCGCGGTTTGGGTGAGCAGAACAGGAAAATTCAATTTTCCGACTTTTTTTTCAGCGAAAGCTGTTATGAGATCACTTTTCGGGTCCCACGCAGTTTTTGTCTGCCGCCGCTGCCATCGCCGGTGTCCGTAACCACATCACGGGAAGTTGAAAAAAAATACCTTGCACCAATGACACAGAGGGGCTTGAACCCGGGTTCGCTGCGTGTCAGCCCGATATTCTACCACTGAGTTACGCCGGCGCTTATAAGTTGTCAAAATTGCTTAGGCAGGCTTCACCTTACACCTATGGCACTGTGAGTGCTCGAACCCGGGTCCACTGGGTGCCAGCCCAGTATTCTACCACGGAGCTAGACCGGTGCTTGTGACTTGTCGAACTTGCCTTGGCAGGCTTCATGTCGGGAAAGAAATCGCGCTAATACGACTTATAAAGCATTTTACAACAGCGAAAGAAGAACCAGTCATCGCACAATGCAAATAGCCTAATGAGTGGGCCGTCCAATGCTCCAAACCATTAGAAAAGCTTTTTCTTGTTTCCCTATTAACTGTGGCGCATACCCGCTTCAGCCATAACTCCTCATTGCAGTCAGCCGCTGCATAGACAATTGGCCCTAGAAATCTTGCAATTGTTCAGTGGATAGCATGCTTCTCAGAATGACGAAAAATAGCCTAGCGAATGCCGGCCTACTATCCAAAAGTTTAGTATTAATGCCCTAGCGGGTACCAAAAAAGCGTGCTTGCCGTATTTACTCAATTGGATTGGATTGGATTGGATAAACTTTTATTTGGTGCTCCAAAACACAGATCACTGTGTTGCGGGCAGCTCCCAATGAGTGTTTTCAAAAGGCTCTAAAAGCAAAAGCGTATCAGTCGGGGGGGGGGGGGGTACCCCTACCGCGCAGGCCTGGCGTGTTCTTTTTTTTTGTTCACAGAAACCATTCTGGAGCAAGAAAAAAAAGTGATGCAGGTGTTTAAAAACACCTTGGTGCATTGTCCGAGAGCACTTCCTGTTCATATAAACATGCGTTAAGGTTTTCACGTACGTTTTTATTACATATTACGTATTAGTTTTTGGGACGTTAAACAGCACATTTCGTCATCATCAACATATTGCCGCATTTCATTTCCCAAGTTTTTGTTATCGTTCCGAAACACCACACGATTCTCGGCGCAAACCGCGCCTGCAGGTTTCGAGAAGGTTCCGGACTGTAGTAGATCATTTCGATAAGATCACGCCCACTGTGCGAACGGTACAGATTGTTCTGGAACCTACGCCACCGCCAGCGATAACGCTAGAACATTCGACGGCAAGGGTATAAATGCCGACGCGCTTCGCCGCTTGTCAGCTGTTGATCGAAGGTCGACGCTGCGTTCGCCGCTATCAGTCCGAGACTGCTATCTGTGCAAGACTGCTGCTGTAATTAGACTTTCCCTTTACTGAGCACAGGTTCGCCCAAATAAACAGTTAAATCCCAACATGAAGTTTCCTGTCTTTGACCACGTCACGACCCCGTGACATCTGGTGGAGGTGCTGCTTCGTTCATGTACCGGACGCCCCCGTCAAGCCGTGAACCCAGCCCCCGTCGCGGAGAAGACACCGACGCCAACCAAGAGCAGCGAACGAGCCGCCGACAGCAAGGTCTCCCACCGGAGTACGGCCTTCTACAAGACAAGGCGCGGAAGACCAAGACCATGACCTCGACTGCAGCGACAATGACAACCGGAGCGTCCCAGCCCACGATCGTCATTCATCAACCCAGGGAACCACCAACGTTCCATGGCTCATCGTTTGAAGACCCGGAAACCTGGCTAGAAACATACGACCGTGTGGCCGCCCTCAACCACTGGGACAACGAATAAAAGCTCCGTCGTGTGTACTTCTACCTGGAAGACACCGCAAGGACCTGGCTAGAGAATCGGGAGTCCACGCTTCGAACGTGGGATGTCTTCTGCGGCGCATTTCTGCAAACGTTCGCGAGCGTCGCTCGCAAAGAGAGGGCCGCTGCTCTACTCGAGACCCGGGTTCAGCTACCAAATGAAAAAATTGGAATTTTCACAGAGGAGTTGACCCGCTATTCCGTCACGCTGACCCAGACATGCCTGAGGAAAAGAAAGTTCGTTTCCTCATGCGAGGGGTCAAACAGGAGCTCTTCGCGGGACTAGTGAGGAATCCACCGAACACAGTCCAAGAATTTGTATCCGAGGCGACCACCATCGAAAAAAAAACGCTGGACATGCGCACCAGACAGTATAATCGTCGCCTGACTCCAGAATGCGCTGCTGCTCAAGCCAGTGACTCCGACGACCTCCGTGAAACGATCCGAGCGATCGTGCGGGAAGAGCTGCACAAACTGTTGCCTTCGGCGCAGCCTCAAGTGGATTCGATCGCCGACATTGTGCGAGAAGAAGTCCGGCAATCGCTTCGAATACCCGAAAAACCGCCGCCCGAGCCAGAAACTATGAGCTACGCCGCTGAAGTGCGCCACAACGCTCCTCCCCGTTCACGCCAAAACGCCGCCTCGTCGCACTTCCGTCGCCAGACGCCACCGCCGCCACCACCCCCACCGACGTCCTACCGTTCCCCAGCGGGCCAGCGCAGTGCACCGAGGAAAACGGACGTTTGGCGTGCACCTGACAACCGCCCGCTCTGCTACCACTGCGGCGAGGCCGGGCACACATACCGCCGTTGCCAGTACCGACAGATGGGACTGCGTGGCTTCGCCGTCAATGCACCGCGTCCGCAGCCAGGAGATCGGCCACGTGACATCGCCGACTACCTGGCAGGAACTCAATGGACACCACGAAGTCCTTCCCGTTCGCCGTCGCCCAGTCGCCGCATGTCACCGCACCCCCGGCAGTACTCTGGCCCAACGCGGGGCCGGTCTCCTAGCCCGTATCCGGGAAACTAAGGGTAGCAACCGATGGAGGTGTGGTTGCTGTGCGACTAACTACCGAAGATCCTCCGGCGACGACGCCGACGTGACGGAGCTTTTTGAACACAACACCAACCAGGCAAAGCGCTGAAGGCAAAAGCTCACTTACCGAAGGTGGCCGGACGACGCAACATGGAAGCAGCGGAACAAGCCGACGCAGCCGAGACCCGACGCCACGCCCTAACTTTAATGCGAGACGGCGAACTAGCGACCTCGACGTTCTTATCGACGGCCACAGTGTGACTGCTCTCGTCAATACTAGAGCCGACTATTCTGTCATCACTGGGTCGTTCGCCGCAAAGTTAAAGAAAGTTAGGACAGCTTGGAAAGGCCCTGAAATCCACACAGCCGGAGGTCATCTCGTAACGCCTGCAGGAATCTGCACAGCGAGAGTCACCATTAACGGCCGTATTTATCCTACAGACTTCGTAGTCCTACAGCGTTGCTCGAGAGATGTCATCCTTGGCATGGACTTCTTATGCCTCCATGGTGCTGTCATCAACCTAAAGACAAGGTCGATAACGTTATCCACAGAAGAAGCACTACCACCGCGCACGCCGTCAGGACACCATGCCTTGAATGTGCTGGAAGAACAAGTCAGCATTCCGCCTCGCTCAAGCGTCATTATTTCAGTCGGCGCTCCTAAATCACCTGATTTGGAAGGCGTCGTTGAAGGCAGTCAACATCTGTTGGTCACCCGAAATATTTGCGTCGCAAGAGGAATTGCAGAGCTGCGAGGAGGCAAAGCAACGGTTATGCTCACGAATTGCAGCAATGAGTACAAACATGTGAACAAAGGAACAACGGTCGCATACATCGAAGAAATTGTTGAAGCCACCAGTGCTTTCGCCCTCGCCGATTCTGCGAAACCTGCTCAGAGGAACCATGCCCCTCCCATAGCTTTCGACGTCAGTCCCAGACTTCCGAACGATAAGCAAGAACAGCTCAAGGCCCCGCTCCTGCAATACGAAGATTGCTTTTCGTCGTCATCGAAAATTCGGCAGACCCCAATCACGAAACATCGAATCATAACCGAAGAAAGTGCCAGACCACTCCGTCAGAGTCCGTACAGGGTTTCGACGCGAGAACGTGAGGCAATGAAGAGACAAGTTGATGAAATGCTGCGAGATGACATTATCCAGCCGTCCAAGAGTCCGTGGGCATCCCCCGTGGTGTTAGTGAAAAAAAAGATGGGACCCTACGTTTCTGCGTCGATTATCGCCGCCTGAACAAAATCACAAGAAAGGACGTGTATCCTCTCCCACCAATAGACGACGCACTTGATCGGCTCCATAACGCCAAGTACTTCTCGTCAATGGACCTCAAGACTGGCTATTGGCAAATCGAAGTCGACGAAAGAGACCGAGAGAAGATGGCGTTTATAACACCGGACGGCCTCTTCGAGTTTATGGTGATGCCCTTGGGCCTTTGCTCAGCGCCTGCAACTTTTCAACGCGTTATGGATACAGTACTGGCAGGATTGAAGTGGCAGACTTGCCTTGTGTACTTGGACGACGTCGTCGTGTTTTCCTCGAGTTTCGACGAGCATCTTCGGTGCCTTGAAGCTGTACTTCAAGCCATCAAGACGTCCGGACTTACACTGAAGCCAGAAAAGTGCAGATTTGCATATGAGGAGCTCTTGTTTCTGGGGCACGTTATCAGCAAGTCTGGAGTTCGTCCCGATCCACGGAAAACAGCCGCCATCGCCGACTTCCCGCCGCCCACTGACAAGAAGGCCGTGCGCCGATTTCTGGGCCTGTGCGCCTATTATAGGCGGTTCGTGAAAAACTTCGCCCGCATCGCCAATCCTCTCACAAACCTTACCAAGGCCGACTCGGAGTTCAAGTGCGAATGCGAAACGCCACAGGAACACGCTTTCCAGGAGCTTAAACATCGCCTCCAGACGCCTCCGTTACTTGCCCATTTCGACGAATTCGCTGAGACAGAAATACATACTGACGCAAGCAGCGTAGGTCTTGGCGCCGTTCTTGTGCAGAGGGCTGACGGACTTGAAAGGGTTATTAGTTACGCCAGCCGATCGCTATCCAAAGCAGAAGCAAATTATTCCACAACAGAAAAGGAGTGCCTCGCCATCATCTAGGCTACGTCGAAATTTCGCCCCTACCTCTACGGCAGGCCCTTTAAAGTTGTGAGCGACCACCACGCCTTGTGTTGGCTAGCCACCTTGAAGGACCCTTCAGGTCGCCTCGCACGATGGAGCCTGAGACTTCAAGAATATGACATTACTGTCATTTACAAGTCCGGCAAAAACACTCCGACGCTGACTGTCTCTCTCGTGCGCCTGTCGACCAACCGCTACCCGACGACTCGGATGACGACTACTTTTTGGGAACGATAACTACCGACGAACTTCGCTGAACGACAGCGGGCCGACCCGAAACTTAAGGCCCTAATAGAATACCTCGAAGGCAGGACCGCCGAAGTCCCGAAGGTATTCAAGAGCGCACTTGCGTCGTTCTTTCTACGAAACGGTCTTCTACAAAAGAAAAACTTTTCACTGCTTCGAGCTAAGTACCTCTTTGTGGTGCCTTCAGCTCTGCGACCAGAACTCCTGCAGGCCCTGCACGACGATCCGACGGCAGGGCACCTCGGTGTTTCCCGCACGCTCGCGAGGATACAAGAAAGGTACTACTGGCCACGTCTTACCACCGTTGTCACTCGTTATGTGAGGACATGCCGGGACTGTCAGCGACGCAAGACACCGCCGACAAGGCCAGCGGGAATTCTGCAGCCAATTGATCCACCTTGCCGACTTTTCCAGCAGATTGGTATTGACCTACTGGGGCCGTTCCTGACGTCGGCTTTCGAAAACAAGTGGATCGTTGTAGCTACCGACTACCTCACCCGCTACGCCGAGACAAAAGCCCTGCCAAAAGGCAGTGCATCCGAGGTAGCTAAGTTCTTCGTCGAAAATATTGTCCTACGTCACGGCGCCCCGGAGGTCCTTATCACCGACAGAGGAACGGCATTCACTGCCGACTTAACTCAAGCGATCTTGGCATACAGCCAAACAAACCACCGCCGGACGACAGCGTACCACCCACAGACCAACGGCCTCACCGAGCGGCTCAACAAGACGATCGCCGACATGCTGTCAATGTACGTCGATGTCGAACACAAGACGTGGGACGCCATTCTTCCGTATGTGACCTTCGCATACAACACGGCAGTGCAGGAGACGACGCAGATATCTCCATACAAATTGGTCTACGGAAGGAGCCCGGCAACGACGCTCGACGCCATGTTACCCAACGTCACCGACGAAGAAAACCTCGATGTGAGCGAGTACCTTCAACGCGCCGAAGAAGCCCGACAACTTGCGCGTCTCCGTAACAAGAATCAACAGACGACCGACAGCCACCGTTACAACCTTCGACGACGCTTCGTGGAATACCAGCCCGGTGAACGTGTTTGGGTGTGGACGCCGATACGCCGACGTGGACTAAGTGAAAAGCTTCTGCGACGGTACTTCGGACCGTACAAGGTGGTTCGACGTCTCGGCCCACTTGATTACGAGGTTGTCCCCGACGGCATCACGAACTCTCAACGACGCCGATCGCGACCTGAAGTCGTCCATGTCGCGCGCCTAAAGCCGTTTCATGCACGTTAACAAACTGAAACAATGTTTTTTGTATTATTGTTGTATTGTAATTTATTCATTGTACTTTCTTGCATTATTATTGTACCTTCATTTTTAGTTAAAGCATCGGGACGATGCCTTTTTTCAGAGGGGGGCAATGCCACGTTCCATTTACCAAGTTTTTGTTATCGTTCCGAAACACCACACGATTCTCGGCGAAAACCGCGCTTGCGGGTTTCGAGAAGGTTCCGGACTGTAGTAGATCATTTCGATACGATCACGCCCACTGTGCGAATGGTACAGATTGTTCTGGAACCTAGGCCACCGCCAGCGATAACGCTAGAACATTCGACGGCAAGGGTATAAATGCCGACGCGCTTCGCCGCTTGTCAGTTGTTGATCGAAGGCCGACGCTGCGTTCGCCGCTATCAGTCCGAGACTGCTATCTGTGCAAGACTGCTGCTGTAATTAGACTTTCCCTTTACCGAGCACAGGTTCGCCCAAATAAACAGTTAAATCCCAACACGAAGTTTCCTGTCTTTGGCCACGTCACGACCCCGTGACAATATTATATATTACATTACATATTTGTGCGGCAATGACCATTCAGGGTGTTCGTATGTACAGGTCATCGGTGCGCGCATCAGTGTTTACCGTGTGAATGGCATTCTGCGCAAAAAACAACAACAACAAAGCACACACAGCCTCAGACGAACAAGAAGGGAAGAAAGTACAGACTTCGCAAGGCTGTGCTTTCCCCCCTCTTCGTTCATTTTTTTTGCAAATATCATTGAAATTGTAATACCAACTCTCCCAACGATCGCTTTTTCCATGGGTGTTCTGGATTTGCAAACAGCGTGAAGAAAAAACAAGCAAACTTGTGCGCTTTCAGGTATACGTTCTCGAAGAGTCGTGCTTCAAATTAAAATGTACCGAAATATCCATATCAGAAGACTTTTCTAAGAATATTCGGGACACTCAAGCAAAATTGTAACGCTCGGCTGCTGAAGAAAGGAAGACCGGTTCCAAGCTTTCTCTTGTCTTCGATAAAGTGAAAATTACTGGCAGAGTGTTTGTGTGGGACGCGCTTCGTAACTGCAGGGTATACCCAACCAGCTTTATAGGGCATGCCCTGCCCGCTCTCAGGGTATACCCTGAGACAGCTCTATATATAGAGCTGACTCAATCTACGGCGCCTGCACCATCCAAGCAGTTTCATAATTTAAGCAGTTTGAGGCAGATTCAAGAATTTTCATAATATCCAGTTTCATAATCCAAGCAGTTTCTTAATATAATTCCAACTTACCAACCACACGTTTTGGGGATCACGGAAACCTGGCTGCACTCAGACGTGTAAAATTCTGAAATAGTGCCACCTTCTTACACCCTTATTCATAGGGACCGAGGATCAGGGGTAGGAGGTGTCGCAGTTGCGATCGAAAAGAACGTCATGTTTACCCGCTTAGACGGTATCGATAATGACGAAAGCGTGTGGTGCAAACTGAGAATGTTCGGTAAAAATATAACTTTGGGTGGTGTCTACCATACTCCATGTGTACCTCTAGAATACTTAGAAGGGCTCTATCATTACCTGCTGCAAAATACAAATTTGCGTTCGAACATTCTTCTAACTGATGATTTCAACTTACCCCGCATTAATTGGTCCAATCTTTTTCATGACGGCAAGGATTCTCGAAATGCTAAATCACTGTTACTAACTGCATTTACTTTTTCTTTAAACAAATTGGTATTTGGCGCTACCAGCCTGTCTAGCTGTTCTGTCCTAGACCTTGCGTTTGCAAACAGGTCACTCGCAGAGTGATCGGTCACTGTGAAAGACGGTACATCTGATCACAAATTACTTGTTACAGAGTGTCCCATTTCAGGCTTCCGAACAACAGTTAGACCTTCTGGCTCATTTTTCAGGGACAACACGCATGCACAAGACGATTCAGTGCTAAGTTACATGGAATCTTTATTTACATCTTTCAGTGAACTAAATAATGTCAATGAGTAGTGGTCGCGTTTTGAAGCTATAATATTTTACTGTGAACATACATATGTGCCATTGAAAAGAAGTGCATTAACAGAGAGTACTCATGGATGAATCGTGACTTCATTCATGTGAAGCGCAACATCAAACGCTGTCGCAAGCACGGTGACGAGAAATGCTCCAAAGCCTAATACACATTTTCCAAGAATGGAGTCATGCAGCAAGAGACCAATTTTTTTTCATCGATTTTTTCTTCCTTCATGACAGATCAACCAAATAAATTCTGGAACTTTTTGTCTAAAAATAAAAAAAATCATGGAGACAGAAACATCTGGTGGAACTACTGACAATCCGATGGTCATTGCTTAAAGTTTCAACACCTTTTTTTTAGTCGGTGTTTTTACGCTGATGGCCTCACACACGCACACGTCATCTTATACGCTCGTAAAAAAGATGCCTGAAGTTCATTTATGTAAAGATGGCATTTTTAACCTCCTGTGTAATATAGATACGAAGAAATCACCAGGTGCTGTTGATATTTCGAACGTTTTTCTTAGCAGATGTGCAATCTGGGTGTCAAAATATTTGTATAAAAATATGTAACCTACTTAGAAACTTGTGTGATACCCTATGACTAACGCTCTGCGAGGATAGTTCCAATTCGTAAGTCTGGGTCACCATCAAAATTAAATAACTACGGGCCAGTTTCTCTAACATCCACAGCTTGTAAGCTACTAGAACATATGATATTTAAGACAATTATGACACATCTGGAAGATAATAAACTTCTTCACGACAACCAACATGGATTTAAATATGGCTTATCCACTTCAACTCAATCAGCCGAGTTAACTCATGATTTTGTAACTTAAGGGCCAGACTGATGCAGTGTTTTTAGATATTTCTAAAGCATTTGATGTAGTGTCACACGATGATTTAGTGACAAAACTTTACGCTTCTGGTATTGACCATAACATTGTCCGCTGGATTGCATGCTATTTGTCTACAAAGAACCAATATGTGACGGTTGATGACTGCGTTTCTGACACAATAGATGTGCACTCAGGCTGTCGCAAGTGTCGGTGCTGGCCCCATTATTATTTTTGGTGTACATAAATGATCTTGAATTTTCAGTTCCATCACCTGTGAAAATCCGACGTTTCGCGAACGGTTGTGTTGTTTATGCCAGCATTGATCAGCATTCTGATCAAGCCAGACTTAAAGATGCATTGAATTTCATCTACGCCTGGTGTGAGAAATGGGGCTTGAAGCTCAACGCATCAAAAACGGCGTTTATTAAAATTACTAACAAACAAAATTCATTATCATTCCTTTATACCATTAACAACGCGTGTGTCTAAAAGACTACGCAAGTCAAGTATCTGGGCGTCACGCTCACAGGCTAACTAAATTGGGAACCTCATATATACAGCTTGTGTAGCAAGGCGCTGAAGAAGTTAGCGTTTTTAAAACGCAAACTACGTCATACTTCACCCTGCGTAAAACAAACAGCTTACAAAGCGCTCATCAGGCCTAAGTTAGAGTATGCAGGCCTGGTTTGGGCTCTGTATTAGAAATATTTACTTAAAAAAATAGAGAGAGTGCAAAACTGCTTTTCAAGTTCATTTATTCCAGCTATCCTCGTTTCGCGAGCATATCTGCCCTTAACGAGAGGGCAAAGCTTAAGACACTCCCTCATCGTAGAATAGTTTCTCGTCTAAAATTCACTTCTCAGCTATACCATGGCCACTTTGAAATAGCACCCGAACATACATAACCTGCCTGCCCGCCCACGCACTTTGGTCGTATTCATCTCAACAAGACAGTTAGGCAACCATTCAGTCACCCCAGAATACATCAGTATTTATTATTTCCTCATTCTATTTCATTATGGACCAAGTTACCGGGAGACGTGGTTAATGTTGACACAACGCAATCGTTCGCCCATCTCGTCAATAATCTATCTCTTGATTTTTAAAATGGTGCTATATCTTATGTGCCTCATTGGTGTTGCGCATTGTTGTAATTTTGTATTGCAATATTTTTGTTACAATCCTCATTCATGTTGCAAAATTTCGTAACTTCTGTGCCCTTATTGATTTTTTTATTATTGTTACTGACAGTTCTGTACCCACTCCTCCTTGGGCCCGGATAAGGCCTGCAGTGTTTTCAAACAAAAAGAAATAAAAAATTCCACGCGGAGTGGTGGCACGAAGAGCGAAGTTGGCGGGAAAAGCCGAATTCAAGCGCGCGCTCTGACAGCTGGAGCACCTGTGTGTGTAGCTGTCGCAGGTGCGCAATATAGAGCCAAACAGCCCAGAATATTGGTCAAGAAAAACGCCAGGCCAAAACTAGTATAATAAAAAATGCGGAAAAACCATGTGTTATTAACGACTATCGCGGAGAGATGGGCTTCACAGGCGCCCGTATTTTACTTCTTAGAAAGGAAACGAAACATATATAAAAAGAAAGAAAACGGAAACGGGACACTTTTTCCGATGGCAAAGTTTACCGGGCCCCTGGAACAGTTTTTGAGTGCACGTTTTCACACTCCCCCGAGGTGCGTACCGGGTTGTGCGCATTTACCTGTACAGAGCTTCGTCGACAGCTGTCATCGCTTGTTGATACTTGTTCCGACTAGCTTCCAGGGAAAGTGGTGCCTACTTCTTCAGAGCTGAGGAGGCGGCTAAGCTCCGACGATCCTCCTGTTCGTTATTGGGAGCACATACAAGTTATGCGGCTGCTCTGTTTACGCGCCGACTGCTGTGTCAAACGCTGTGCCTCATTCGCAGTCGAGCGCGCGTTGTCTGCGTCGATCGAGTGCCGGTGCCGGAAATCTTGATGGAGCAACAAAGGAGGCAGGAGGGAGCCTAGGATTGGAATAGAGTGGACTGGGAAAGAAGGTTGAGGCATGTGCGAGTGAAAAAGAGGAGCTCTAGAAAAGAAGGAGAGACGGGTGCATTTTGCAAGTCTCCTGTTCCATATGCGAGGGCACGGCGGAGCTGACGGGTTTTGTGCGACGGCGCGACTCTTGCTCGTCGGCAGCACTTGTATCGCCCTTGGCCACAAGCAAATTCTTTTCCTGGCTGACGTTTGACAACAGTGCCTTGACAACAAACCTTGCCTGCAAAAGCGACGGCTTTCGCTCCAACTTGCTGCCGTCCATAAGCGTTACATAGTTGTTTGTTCATCAACATGCAGCTGTGAATACCTTAGCTCTTACATGTATGCCCATGTGTCACTTATGAACAGCAGGTATAGACTATACTGCGTAAGACATACGGGTGCCGCCTGTTTCGGCTGTTAAGCTGATGCTCTTTTGTCTTTTACATCGCGACGTGAATTATCATATCAATTTTCAAGGCAAACTTCACACAAACCGTTGCCGTCGTGCAATAGCCAGCGTTTGTTTTCAATATAACTATTAGGATTCTCATGAACAATCGTTTCTTCCTTTTTTTGCGCGCTTTTACACAATGAAACTTAATGTTTTGTGTCCTTAATACAGTAGTTTCTTTGTACAATGCTAACTGCAGTAATTACTCGCTTGAGTTCGTTAGAGATTTATACATTTCTATATTATCATAACGCACAAGAAATTTGTTGCATGGTCTGGCATGAAAACACTAGTCCGCTTGCGACTCAAGACACCCTATAATACCAACGATGCACGCGAGAACATCTTGACTCGCATCCGCAGCTTGAAATAGCAGACGCTTGCTCATAGAGAGGAATTCAAAGGCACAGCTATCTCCACTTAAAAAAGGCCCACTATATGAATCTCCAATTTGGCTGTTTGTCCATGGTGTGGTGCTCGGCCACCACGATTGAACGTGACGTGGGAAGGGGCAGCAAGGCAGGTGAGGCAAACTCGCCTGCGTTACCTGCTTACTCTAGGGAGCCGTGGGAGGTCCTCTTCGCTCAGCCCGGACTGGAGCTCCAAAAATGCCTCTTGAACCAGTTGGAGCTAAAAGCAAAGATCACTGTTGTCTTAGAATAGGGACCCACCTACTCGCTCTTTCCCCTTCTACCCCACCCCCGAATAGCCAATGAAGTTTTTCCTGCACTCCCACCTACGATGTGCTGTGAAGCATTTTGTGGCGTTACCCTCCATTGATACATGTCAAAACGTTTTTTACGCTGCGATAATATTAGGATTGGGTATTTATTTAAAAACTCTGAAGACCTTTTTGCGTACGCCGCAGTCAAGCGAAGCTAACAGCATAACTGCACTAACTGATAAATTGTTGGGCTGGCTGAGTCCGTTCGAGACACACAGACACACACACATACATATATATATATATATATATATATATATATATATATATATATATATATATATATATATATATATATATATATATATATATATATATATATATCTGAGCATACAAACATTGTGATCATCATCATCGTAGTCTTTCCCCATGTGTTTGATTGCTTGCTCGCACGTCTGTGTTTAAAATACAACGGACACTCCGTCGTACCTGACGTCGGTCTCACAAGTGGTGGAGCGTGCTGTGAATCCAACGTCCTCGTGCTCTACCGGTCACCCCTGGAGCTCCAGTCTGGTCGACGGCTTAGCTTGCCACCAGTGATGGCGCAAAATGACGCAGCCTCTGCCGCTGTCTTCGCACCACCCACTCAACCTGCTGGGCCTCACTGCACCGTGAGTACACCCCAACGAGACCCTCCAATGTTTTCAAGCCTTCGTGGTGAGGTACGTAAAAGAATGGCTGGACAGTTATGACTGCAGCAGTGCATTAATTACTGAGAAGAGGCATACAAGGTGCGCTGTGTTGCCTTTTATCTCAAGGAGGTCGCTAAGACGTGGTACTATAACAAATAACGCGACTTTAATTGTTTCATTGTTTCTCAGCATTCACGGTGGAGCCGCGTCAGATATTCGGCACGTCCGCGAGGCGCTCTGAGGTATAGCGGAAAATAAGATCGCTACCCGCATCCAGGGGCCCGATGAAACGTACACATCGTACATTAAAGACGTTCTGGCCCTCTGCGCGATCAGCTGGAGGCTGATCGCATTCGTCATGTACTGAAAGGCATCAACTCCGTCGCCTTTGATGCAGTTCTCATGCAGAGCCCGACAACAGTTCAGAACATCATTACCACCCGCAAGCGCCTGGACGCACTTTACTCAATGCACCTTCCACACGCCTCCTGTGACACTCGTCTTACTGATAAGCATGAGGTGGGGGCTCAAATTCGCACGATAGTGAGAGAGCAGCTTCACAGCCTTGTTTGCTTGCTTGCTTGTTCCTTTCTTTTGTGGCTCTCACCCACTAAGGGGGATTGGCCAAGAAGCCGGTGGTTAATGCAAGTAAATACCTATAGATTTTCTAGATTAGGGGAATATGATTACTGTGTTTTGACTGTGAAATTAATTTGGCGCAATGTAAAAAAAATAAAAAGGGGGGGGAGAAATAATAGAATTTGTTGAATATCTGTGGTGGAATCGTTATATGAAATTCTCCTGAAAGTTCAATCATTGCAGTGTATCAGCTAAATAATAAGTGGTAGTGTGACTAGTAAAATTCGAGAGCTGATGGCTGACTCAGCAAGGTAATCTTCTTGTGTTATATATGAATTCGCAGAGAGCCCTGCAGATGTTCCTGTCGCTATGTCCCAATGAAATGGCCCCAAAAGACAAAATATTGGGAGTATTAAGTGATATTCCTTTTCTGAATAAAATTTCGAAGCAGTTTTTTTCTTTGATATTTGACTCGGTGACATGTGATAAGAAAATGGTCGATATGTGGGCATGTCAGCTGGCCGCAGGAAGCAGCGATGTCAAACCCTTTCGTCTTCTTAATGCAGATACTTCTGCTGGGAACGTCACGGACGGCCAGCGACTATTCACCGCTGTACCTTATCGCCACGGATCATGGAAACTGCGCAAGGGATGCACTACCCCACGTGAAATTCAACTGGACACCGCCCCCTACATCGACCGGTATAAAGACCCAACGTGCGCAAGACTGCTTCAGTGGGCATGTCAGCTGGCCGCAGGAAGCAGCGATGTCAAACCCTTTCGTCTTCTTAATGCAGATACTTCTGCTGGGAACGTCACGGACGGCCAGCGACTATTCACCGCTGTACCTTATCGCCACGGATCATGGAAACTGCGCAAGGGATGCACTACCCCACGTGGAATTCAACTGGACACCGCCCCCTACATCGACCGATATAAAGACCCAACGTGCGCAAGACTGCTTCAGTGGGCATGTCAGCTGGCCGCAGGAAGCAGCGATGTCAAACCCTTTCGTCTTCTTAATGCAGATACTTCTGCTGGGAAAGTCATGGACGGCCAGCGACTATTCACCGCTGTACCTTATCGCCACGGATCATGGAAACTGCGCAAGGGATGCACTACCCCACGTGGAATTCAACTGGACACCGCCCCCTACATCGACCGATATAAAGACCCAACGTGCGCAAGACTGCTTCAGTGGGCATGTCAGCTGGCCGCAGGAAGCAGCGATGTCAAACCCTTTCGTCTTCTTAATGCAGGTTAGTGAAAAAAGCTCGTCTGTAAAAACGAGCAATCGATGTTTTCTCCAGCTGACATGCCCAAACAGCGTATGTGAATGCTTCTCGTTTGCCATGGATGTTATCATTTCTCTCCTAATGCTTTCTGGGGATGTAGAGCCCAACCCAGGGCCTCCCATCGAGGAGGCGCTGAAGGAAATTCTGGATGGTCAGAAGAACATTCAGGATAGGCTTGAGGCTATAGAAACAAAACTTAAGAACGTTGAGGAATGTACGGCTGTAATCAAACAATTCCATAATAAGCTCAGTCAGCTCGAGAACAGCATAAAGGCATTAGAAAATCAGATGGTAGACCTGGAGGACAGAAGTAGGCGCAATAATTTGATAGTGTTCGGGCTTCCAGAAGTCGTGAACGAGACAGCAGGAGGGCTCGCTAAGAGTGTAATCGAAGACTTATTTCAGAAAACATTAGACGTCACGGTATGTTCAATTGAAAGAATGCACAGGTTGGGACGCAAAACTGCTCACCGGCCACGCCCGGTTATAATGAGGTTCATGGATCACCGCGAAAAATTAGCCGTGTTGAAAAACTGCCCTAAACTAAAAGGGGGGTGGGGGGGCATATCCGTATCGGAGGACTTTTCGGCCACTACCCGGAAAATAAGAAAGCAGCTTTGGGATAGCGCAAAAGAAGCCAAAAAAGCGGGCCAGAAGGTAAAGCTCATGCACAACAAAATCAAAATTGACGACGACATGTTTGAATGGGACAATGCCCAAGCGAAAAGAATTCCTATCTCTCGGCGCAATACCAGAACAGACTCGGCGCAATGAACTACTAAAGAGCGTAAAAAGAAGACACTCCGTTGCATGAATTTAAATGCTCGCAGCATAATAAACAAAACCGCGGACTTAGAAAGCCTTATTATCACGTATAAACCACATATTTTGATAATAACTGAAACTTGGCTACACTGATATTGGCGATTCTGAAATAACACCCCCCGGATTCAAGGTATACCGCAAGGACAGAGGCTCTCGAGGGGGAGGTGTTGCTATTCTGTTTTTAGAATCTTTACGTGTAGTCAGATTACCCGATATCGATGGACTAGAATGTGTCGTCGTTAAAGCAATATTTGAAGAACTTCACATCATTATTGGCGCCTTTTATCGCCCTCCAAGCTGCGACACGTTTGTCGAAATATTTAACGAGTTCTTGTGCTCCTATGGCAAACATTCCTCTAATATGCTCCTGGCGGGTGACTTTAATTTCCCTTCCGTAGACTGGCAAAACGACGTACCTGAAGCCCTTAGTGCTGGTTCGGAGCCGTTTGTTGACTGCGTAGTGCTTCATGGTTTAACACAACTGGTTACTACACCCACCCGAGTGCAAAATGAAGCTGAGTCCGTTTTAGACCTGTTCCTTGTAAATAACGGCATTATGCGACGAAATCCCCAAGTTGAAGTTTTTCAGGGTATATCGGACCATAAAATCACCTGCCTCACTATGCAATTAAACGCTCCGCTTCAAGCTACAAAAGAACAACGTCTAATACCCGATTTCACACGTGCTAGTGATGTAGACATACTTGATGTGCTTGACAGCTCGTTTCCTGAATTTGTTTCTATGTGCGGATCAAAAGAATATTCGATTGACCACATCTGGGGTTTCTTTAAAAGCGTAGTGTTTGACACAATGAATAAATTTGTACCCTTCCGGAGGAAAGTACTGAGGCAGGATAATCCGTGGATGAATAAAGAAATCGTACGCATGGGACGAAAACTAAAAAAGCAAAGAAAGCAATGTAAGCAACGCCCATCAACAGCTGCCTCTGATAGAATGCACGACTTGCGAATGCAACTGAAAAACAAAATTAAGACAGCAAAAGAGCATTATCAGCAAGTGTCGTTAAAAGAATTCATGATTTCGTCTCCAGACAAGTTCTGGCGTTATCTCGCACCAAAAAAGAACACTGTTATCAGCCTTTACGTAGACGATGAGCCTGTTTACGACAGCCTAGATGTTGCAGATGCTTTGAACCGGTATTTCTGTTCAGTGTTTACTAAAGACGATGGAAACATCCCGCAATTTCCTTCTTTCATTGAAGTGCCTCCTATCAGTGACGTGTGTGTCAATGAAGAAGGGGTCTTTTCCCTTCTGCTCCATCTAAATGTTAAAAGTCCCCAGGTGTTGATGGCATACCCAACGCTTTTCTTGTGAGATATGCTGAGTGGTGCGCGAAGTACTTGTGTTTACTATTTAACAAATCTCTCGAGTGCTCTGAACTTCCCGAGGATTGGGTGTATGCCAAAATCACTCCAATACCGAAAGGTAACGAAAACCGTTCTCACTTATCGTCATACAGACCGATTTCTATTCTCTCAACATGTGTCAAAACGCTCGAACATATCATATTTAAGCACATTTCACAATTTCTTGAGAGCAATTGCATTGTGGACGCCCGACAGCATGGCTTCCGCCGGGGACGGTCCACTGTAACTCAGCTTCTGGAAACGGTTCACGACTTCGCTGCAACACTGGACAAACGGGGACAAGTGGATGTCATATTCTTAGATTTTGAGAAGGCGTTTGACCGTGTGTCGCACTCAAAATTGCTGAGTAAATTGACGGCCATTTTGAAAAATGAAACTTTAGTGGCATGGATTAAGTCGAACCTTTCCTACAGGCAACAGAGCGTAGCCGTTAACGGCGCATGTTCTGCGGCCTCGCCAGTACTTTCGGGCGTCCCACAGGGCTCTGTTCTCGGGCCACTTTTCTTTCTCGTTTTTATTAACGATATTGTACATGACATACCGGTAAAAATTAAACTTTTCGCAGATGACTGTGTTCTTTACAATGAAATCTGCAACCATAACGATCAGGCCGTCTTAAACGCGTCACTTAAAAAAATACAAACATGGTGTACTAGGTGGCAGATGACTCTTAATTACAAAAATACTGTTTCAATGACCATTACACGCAAAAAGGCCCCGTTGAAGCACACGTACCAAATAAAAAATCATAGTCTAGCTGAAGTATCATGCTTCAAATATTTAGGAGTTTTAATCACATCCGATCTGAAATGGAACGAGCACGTCACGTACATTCAGAAAAAGGCAATGCGAAAACTGGGATACTTAAGGAGAATGTTACCGAAAGCTTCTCAGGATACCAAACTGCTAGCTTACAAAACTTACATCAGACCACTATTATAATATGCTTCAATTATCTGGGACCCATACGCTCTAGTTAATACCAATAAGCTTGAGAGCATACAAAGAAAAGCCGCGCGATTTGTTTACAGTTCATACAGCTGGAAAACGTCTCCTACGAGTCTTCTCCACAGGGCCGGTTTGGAAAGCCTTGCGGTAAGACGTTATCATGATCGGCTAAATTTTTTTATTTGATGTATAACGATAGACTTCAAATTAACAAGGAAGCATACATCCAGCCGAGCATTTGCCGCCCAACACGATCACATCGCCCAATGAAAGTCGCTGAATTTTCGTGTAAAACAAACGTCTTCAAAAACTCCTTTTTTCCCCGTACGTGCCACGAGAGGAATCTGTTACCTGCTAATGTTGTGCAATGTTCTGATGTCTCATCCTTTGTTCGTGCCCTGTTGAATTCGGCATGATTTTTTTCCGGTTCAAAGTGTACCCTTAGAAGTGTATTGTTATGCTTGTATGTTATCCTGTTTTCTTCTTTTGTATCGCCCACACCTGCTCAAAGCCTGGCAAAAAAAACAGGCTAGCAGTAACCTGTAAATAAATAAATAAATAGATATGTTCAGGTTCGTTACAGCTTGAGCACAGAGGGGATGGCACCAGACCAGACCTGTTTAGGTAGAAATTAAAAGGTGGTACACGGCACCGTAATTTTGTTACCAAGACTTCCAATTTACGCGTGGGACACCATTTATTATTCCATGTGAATTGCAGGTGCGAGAAATCTGGATTCGGTATAATGGTTTTTGATGAGTCTTCAAGAAGGGAAATTTTTCTAAACCTCGCTGCTGTTACATAAGCTGTAGGAGGCATGATTGGCACAATCGGAAGATCAAGAGATGTTCGCGCAAGTTTGTCAGCCATCTCGTTTATAAATATACTACGATGGCCTGGCACCCATATCATTCGCACTAGACGAATGTTTGCTGGGATTAATGATTTAAAAGTCTCTAGTACTGCTGATGTCGACGACGATGATAAGAATGAACACACGGAATACGAGTCAGTCACTATCACAGCTGTCGAATGAGTCGCAGGAAGTTTACGAATAGTTAGTATAACGGCCGTTAATTCCGCTTCAAATATTGGTGTATAATCTGGGAGGCGTAATGAAAATGACCAGAATAATGAGAGAGAAAAAATACCCACACCTGCCTTCTCGCCACTCATAGATGCATCCGTTGCAATTACTGTATTAGTACCTAATTGAGACAGGTGTTGTTCTAATAAACCAATCAAATATTTAGAGGGCAAGTGTTTAGCGTTCATGGGGAATATATCGTCAAATTCTATTTGGACTTGGCCGATTGGTTTGACAGATGGTGTGTTCTCGAATATATTAACATTTAAAGCATCTAGAAGTGATTGAACAAATAGCATTTGGGGTTTATATACACGAGACCAATGCTCATTGAAGAAGACACCAGGCTCAGCAAAGAATACAAATTGTCGCCTTCCTAAAGTGGATTCAGAAATTTTTAAATAGGTGTTTACTGTTAAAATACGAAATCTGCAAGCAAGGGTGGGTATCCGAGCTTCTTGATACAAAACATTGTTAGCTGTGAATTTTGGCACACCTAAACAACTACGTAGGGCTTCCCGCTCTAAAAGAATGAGGGGGTTTATTTTGTATGCTGGTCCACCAAAGAATAGTACACATCCGAATTCAAGAATCGGACGAACGTACATGCGATAAATCATGATCATTGTATCTCTGCAAAGACCGGAACGGAGGCGGCTAAGCCTACTTATCATTCAAACAGCGCGTGTAGCCTTAATTTTAATATATTCAATGTGGTCACGCCAGCTCAGTTTTTGATCGTACAGTACACCCAGATATTTAATACAATTAACCTGGGGTATTATTTCCTGATGGTACTGAAGAGAAATAGTAACTGGTGCGTCCAACGGAAAAACTATTAGAGCACTTTTAGTTACGTTCAGGTTCATATGAATTTTCTGAAACCAGGTTTCCAATGTTGCCAAATAACACTGTAAAGTCAAATGTAGTGAATAAATATCGTTGTCAGATGCAAAGAACGCGATATCATCTGCATATACATATACGTGTACCTTATCACTCTGTGGTATTGAACTTAACAAAATGTTAAATAGCACAGGCGATAGAACAGAGCCTTGAGGAACACCTCTCGTTTGGCTATACTTCGGCGTGGAAATACCTCGTTGGAAGCAATAAAATTTTCTGTCTTTTAAAAATTCGTATATCCAATATGTTATGTACTGCGGGAACGTAAGCTCTTTTAGGACATTGATAAGAATAGCATGTTCAACACTGTCATATGCCTTGGCTAAATCAAGGGTTACTAGGGCCGCATATTGTCGTCTGTGCCGATCAAGCTTTATACGAGCCTCTAAATCAACATGCGCCAACCATATAGAGTAACCTGGTCTAAATCCAATCTGGCACGCACTGAGTATCGCATTATCTGTTATGAACTTCGTAACTCTACTGTAAAGTATTCTTTCTATTAACTTAACTACGTGTGATGTTAAAGCCATTGGCCTAATGTTATCTATCTGCATTCCTAGTCCCTGTTTTTTAAGAAGCGGTATTATTTTTGCAAGACTCCAGTCAGGAGGGATCCAACTATTTTCAAGTGAATAGTTGACAACGTTAAGGAGGTCTTCAGGAGAGATGTCAAATAATATTTTAACATTTCCGAAGTGACGCCATCTGGTCCAGGACCTGTGTTTGGCAGAATACGAACGACGTGCGCAAGTTCATCCCTACTTACTTCAATAAAATCATTTCCGAATGACGGTTTTGTACACTTTATTTTGATTTGTGATGTAAATCTCTTCTGCAATTCTATTGCAATTTCCGTTAATGTATTTTTTCAAATCAGTTGGAGAAAAAATAACTGAGTCAATATTTACGTCTGCTGTAATAGCTTTACGATTACGGAGAAATCTGAATAGAGCTTTCTTGTTGCCACTCTTGGATAAGTAGGTGTACCGTTTTTCTTCATAATCGTCTTTCGCTAATGAAACTGTTCTCTTAAAGGTAGCTTTAGCAAATAAATAATTTCTCCAATCAGTCGGACATTGGTTGGTGAGTAGTTTTTTCCATGCAGCGTTGCGGCGTCTATAATCTCTGGCGCAATCCGCATTCCACCAGGCAGATATGAATTTTCCCTTTGTTGAAGATAGAGTGAACTGTGATTTTTTAATTGTACACTTTAGGGTGGAACAAAGGCTCATAGCTTTCATATTTGTTTCCAGATTGGGCAAGGAAGACAGCGTTGACTGTAAGTTCTTTTTAAATTTAGAGTAGTTTACAAAACTTTGCACCTAGCGATCTACCGTCACTAAAGGAATGCTGACTTCAAATACCAGGGGGCAGTGATCACTACTTCTAGCAGTATCAAGAACAGTCCAAGACGATATTGTCACACTTGAGCTAGCAAATGTCAAGTCTAAGACGGACCTCGAATTACATCGAACGAATGTCGGAACTCTGGAGTTCCAACAAATAAGGTTATTCGGTTAGTCCAGTCCCACAACCGTTTTCCTGATGAATCAGTGCGGAATCCCCATGAAACGTGATGGGAATTGAAGTCTCCCGCAAATAGCATACTGTTTCTGCAAAAACTCGCAGTCACGTCAAGGGCTCTTTCATCTTGTATTCCAGCCGGAAAGTAGTTGTTGACTATAGATAGTGGCGCGCATCCGGGAAAGTGAATTTCCAGAACCATTACTTCATAATCGTGTGATATTTGTTGGTAAACTAAGTGTGCTTTATGGCAAATTTTGGATGAAATGAGAAACATTAATCCTCCACCACGTGAGTCTTGGTCCAGTCGAAAGCACTGATAGTCTTTTAGATAGAAGTTTTGATCAGCAGACAACCAAGTTTCTTGTAAATTATGACGTCTGGAGATTGTTGAGAAATTAGGTATAATAAGTCTGTAGTTGCAGAGAGAATTGAACGGCAGTTCCACTGAAGTACTCTAAGGTACCCTATGATGATAAGCAAGCAGTAGCAACTGCTTGATCTAAGATACTATCTTTTAAGAAGTCCGCTTTAGTCATTGGTTCTTTCACACTCTTTTTTGTTTTCGGATGAGAAGAATTATTAAGTTTGCTAGTGGGTGATCTGGTGCGTTTCAAAAAGCGAGCATCCATATCTACATCTTGATTAATTATTGATTCTGAATGAGATATACCTTCCTGATCAGTTGTGTTAGGACTGGAAAGCATTGCCTTGTTATCGATAGAGACATCTGACTGATGTTCGGCAGGTTTACTAGTTGAGGCACTAGGAGGTTGGATACGCTTAGTTATTCGATCAGATGCACCCGACATCTGTGAATCCATAATACTATTGAGTGAGTTGGACAGATTGAGTAAAAATTTTCCTAATACTTTTTCTACGGCCTTTTCTACCATAGCAGAAATGGACAGAGAAAGTGATGCATCCATAGAAAGAGGTGGACGAGCTGCTATACCGGAATAACCCTGACTCCTGCTTTGAATTTCTGCAATTGCTTCTCTACGAGAGCATCGTCTCCTTTCAATGATTTCAATCACCAGAAGTTCTTTTGATCTTGCAGGGCAGTTAGGATCGTCTGCAGCGTGATTTGCCTTGCACAAACAGCATGTCTTATTGTCTGATTGACACTCAGCAGTACTATGACCAGCCCCGTATATGGCTCCGCATATGCGGCATCGAGTCTCCGATCGACAACCTTTAGTACTGTGTCCAAAGCGCCAACATTTAGCACATTGCAGCGGACGGGGAGCCAAAGCTTCGACCTTATAGATAAGCGGCCAGGCCTTGATCTCCGAAGGGCGATCTGTACCAGCGAATGTGGCAATTACAGTTTCAGTGGGAACTTTCTGTTGGTTTTCCTGTTTGGTACAGCGGTAAACAGAAATAACACCTGCTGGGGAAAAGATGTCCAAGACTTCTGCTGGGCTTAGACTTGCGTCTACCCCCCGAACCAATCCTTTGCAGCAAGCTAGATGAGGTGGGATAAAAGAGCTCACCTGTGATGCAAAAGTAGTGCACTTCAGAAGGTCTTGGATGCAGGCCTTGTCTGGTGAGCAGCATAGTATCCCCCCGCGTCCAAACTGACGAACCTCTGTTATCAGTAGAGAGTGGGGAAAGATCGCACGAAGTTCCGTTTGGATTGTCTTGGGGTTTTTCATGCGGATGAACCCACCGGTGGTCGGCACCAAAGCGACAGGAACGCTACGGGTTCCATTGTGGAGAAACAACTCCAGAGGAAGATCTTGAGGGGGAACAGAGGCTGACCAGAGGGCAGGCCTCTGGCCCGGAGAAGAAACAGACATGAAATAAGAAGTTACACTTATCAATGCACTAAAACAGTTGCGGAACAAGAGGTAGATCTAATAAAATAAAATAAAAGTAACCGCCGGCTACTTGACCGCAACCCTGAGGATGGATTAAGGAACGCAGCCGCAGGCACCCGATCGTAGGCTCCTGAGCGCTGACCTACGCTTGGCACTGGTCAATGCTTCTTCTTCTGTTCCTGCCAGCGCAACTACTTCATCTTTCCTCTCGCCCTCTTCCTAACCTGCGGGAAATTATCAAGAATGAATTGGCGTCGATGACGAGCGTCGCACGTTCCCCACCCCCTGTGCCCTAACATATATTTACGTATGCCGAAGTCGGCTCATGGCCTCCTGCACCAACTCCACCTGTACCTGCGGACGTCGTGTACGACCATTTGGCTGCGATGGCAGCCGAGGCACCAATACAACCACACTTCCCTGCCTGGCGCCCCACGCGCGCTGTCTGCTATTACTGTGGCATACGAGGACATATCTTCCGCTTTTGCCGCCGGTGTCAGCAAGATGAACGACGAGGTTATTCTTCGTACGAGAGTGACCGTGCTCCGAGGTCTGACCCCTACATTCTAGGAACCTACATACCCTCGCCACGACGTTCGCCTTCCTCTCCTCTGTCCCACAGTGACCCTTGTTTTTCCCGCTCACTCGGCCGTTTTCCACCATCGCCCTTCCGCCATACTACGTCGCCTTTACGTTCTGCCCTAATACCACTTTACAGCCACTCGAATAACTAGAAGATGAAGTTTTTAGAGGAGAACGAAGTGTCACAATTCCTCCTGCGCGCCCTGCAAATTTATTGACTGTTCGTGTAGAAAGTATTTCGGTTGATGCACTCGCGGACACTGGAGCCGCCACTTCGGTCATTAATCGCGAACTATATATGTCATCGTCTACGAAAAGTGCAAACTCCGTATGTTAATCTGGTGTTATGCGGTGCTAATGACAATTAAATTCGACAGAATTCGCCACCACATATAACTTGCTGTGCTTTCTTCATGTGCACAGCCGGTTATATTGGGATGGGACTTCCTCTCAGCTGCTTCCGCTGTCATTTCGTGTGGTCCGCTCGTTATTCACCTCACGTTATTCACCTGGCTTGCGTCGCGGTATTATAGGCGTAGGTTATGTACGGCAGAACCATGTCCGAATTAGATTGATTAGGTGTGACATACAGAGCAAGCATGTCACCAAGAGTTTGGTTAAAGCGCTCCGTAGTGCCGTTGGTTTGCGGATGGTAAGCAGTGCATGTGCGATGAACAATATCGCAGTCAGCAAGCAATTTTTCAATGACCTCGCATAAGAGGTCATGGCCGTGGTCGCTGAGCAATTCTTGAGAACCTCCGTGACGCAGCACAAAGCGGTGCAGTATGAAAGGGGTGACCTGTTTTGCTGTAGCAGTCTGGAGAGCAGCAGTCTCGGCTTAGCGAGTTAATTGGTCAACTGCTACTATTATCCACCAGTTCCCGGCAGGAGTTATGGGAAGGGGTCCATAAATATCAATAGCGACACAACCGAAGGGTCGGGGCGGGCATAGCAACGGTTGTAGTTTTTCGGCTGAGATGCGCGGGCGAGACTTGCGGCGCTGGCATCCACGGCAAGAGTGGACGAAGTTACTAACGAAGGTATACATACCGCGTCAGTAGTATCAGTGCTAAATTCTTTCATACACCTTGAAAACTCTTGCGTGGCCACACTGCGGGTCAGTATGGAAGAAGGAGCAGATCTCTGAGCTCAAAGCTCGCGGTATGACAAGCAACCATGCGCACCCCTCTGGAGCATTGTTGCGACAGTAGAGCAGCTTGTCACGAATCGTAAAATGGGAAACTTGGCGCCGGAACGTTCGCGATGGTGAGACTTTAGAGGTATCTGAGAGAAGGTCGAGGAGAGATGCCGTCCAGTGGTCGTTGCGTTGTTCCGCAACAATATTATCAAAGTCAGGAGAACACAACGTGCGCTCACACGATGGGTCATCGGTTGGTTTCAGGGAGAGAGGTGAGTGGGAAAGCGCGTCAGCGTCGGAATGTTTGCGCCCTGAACGATAAGCCACGCGTATGTCGTACTCTTGGTTCTTCAAGACGCTACGGGCAAGACGGCCAGATGGGTGTTTCAACGCCGAAAGCCAACACAGTGCATGATGGTCGGTGATTACGTCAAAAGAACGACCATATAAATATGGGCGAAACTTGCCAAGCACCCACACAATGACCAAACACTCCATTTCTGTCACTCAGTAGTTCTCCAGCATGACCTTTTAACAGAGGTGACTGCTGGGGTCGCTAAATTACAGGAAGCACTGGCCTCCCATCCTTTGGTCACAAAGGCTTTGAGGAGGTACCTGTGCTGCTGTTCATCCCGTAATAATTTTACTATCCTAACCGTTCACTGCTCAATTTCAATGCACACATTATGTCTCATCCTCAAAATTTAATACCTGTACATTTTATCGGCCATTATGGCGAGGAATTTTAGGCCTCTATACAGCCACTTAACATAAGAATTCTTCACACTCTTCACAGAATTCACAGTGTGAATTCTTCACAGTGTGAAGAATTCTTCACACTCTTAATCACGCACTGCCGCTCTTTGGCCATCAAATGGCCCTTGCGCCAATAAACATCACATATCATCAGCTCCTTAGAGTCCTGGCAGGGATTCAGAACACAGTTCCTAACGACCTTCGCCACGGTTATATAGGAGGAACGAATGGAGGTGTTGCTGCAGACGCGTACTCAACACCCCAACAAAGATTGTGTTTGTTGAAGATATGACACGGTTCTTCAGGCGAGCTGACCCTGACAAGGCTGAAGAAAAGAGCTGCGCCTCTTATAGCGAAGCATCAAAGAAGAACTGTTTGCAGGGTTTGTTCGCAATGCGCCAAAAACTGTTGCCAAATTCGTGGCCGATGCCAGCAGTATAGGGCCCTGGAAATGTGGGCGAAGAAGTACGACCGTCACTACTTTGAGACAGCCAGCGTCAACTTCGTTGACGGGATGTGTATTCCGACGAGATATTCTGCGTGAAATCATCCGCGCAGTGGTAATAGAGGAGTTGAGAAAACTACTTCAAACGACGCCGCAACTCAAGCCACAACCTAAGCGACATGATACGCGAGGAGCTTCAACAAGCACTGGGGACTGTTATGCAGTTCGAACCACCCCGTGAGTAGCATGCTATGGCATACGCCGCAGCTATCCGCCCGCCTTGCCCGCCCCCGAAATCGTCGCCAGGAGCCTTCGTACCATCGTTCTTTATTGCCTGCCCCAGACACTCTGTCACCCAACACACGACGCCAAGGAAGACGGACGTGTGGCGAGCCCCCGACCATCGGCTGCTGTGCAGTTCCTGCGGAGAAGCGGACCACCTCTACCGTCTTTGTGTCTATAGACAACTCGGCCTGCAAGGCTTCTCTGTCGATGCACAAAGCCCATTGCCTGGCCAAAAACCCAGAGAGATCGAAGAGTAGCTGTCTTACATCAGTCAAGGACCACCGTCGCCCCATCCGTATGGATACACGAGCCGCTGTGGCATGCTGACGTCGGGCGAGGAAGGTCCTCCAGCCCTGCAAGGGGAAACTAAAAGCAGCCGCTTCGGGAGGTGAAGATGCACGGCGGCGAAAATACGAAAACCCTCCTACGCCGTACTGCCGCAGCGAAGAGCAAGACTCACCACGCGCCCACAGACCGAAGCCCCGAACGAACCCCGCCGAATTCCCCTACGCAACGACAGGGCACGCGGCGCCGACCCAACGTAACTAAGCCTGCAGTCAAGCACGACGACGATGCGTGGACGCCGACCATCAACGCGCACCAGGCGTGACACAACGGCCCGGTGAATCCAAAACTGACAAATGACTGCCCCTGATGTACAGTTACTCATCGATGACCTTGAGGTAGTCACTAATGGACACGGGGGCCCACTTCTCTATAATGTGCGGATCATTCACATCGAAACCGAAAAAAAAATTCGCAGATCCCCCGTACAGTGGCAATCGTCGATATGCGAAGCACGAATGAGAAATGTTGATAAGTCACTTTAAAATCAGCACAACGTTACGAGGTGGAGATAACTGATGCCGTACAGAACATCCATGTCTTGACTATTATGTTTGGATGTAATCTAATCACGTTGCGTGATACCAAGCACTATAGTGTATATGGAGCTAGCGAAACCGCCGCGAGCACGCTATGAGCAAGGTCTGTTGTCATGCTCTTACATGAGACGCTTGTCAGGATTATCATGTTTGCACCAGTCATATACTTTCATTATTCATTGACGTCATCATCATCATTATCATCATCATCATCAGCCTGACTACGTCCACTGCAGGACAAAGGCCTCTCCCATGTTCCACCAGTTAACCCGGTCCTGTGCTTGCTGCTGCCAATTTATACCCGGAAACTTCTTAATCTCATCTGCCCACCTAACCTTCTGTCTCCACCTAACCCGCTTGCCTTCTCTCGGAATCCAGTTAGTTACCCTTAATGACCAGCGGTTATTCTGTCGACCCGCTACATGTACGGCCCATGTCCATTCCCTCTTCTTGATTTCAACTACGATATCCTTAACCCCCATTTGTTCCCTAATCCACTCTGCTCTCTTCTTGTCTCTTAAGGCTACACCTACCATTTTTCTTTCCATTGCTCGCTGCGTCATTCTCAATTTAAGCTGAACCCTCTTTGTAAGTCTCCAGGTGTCTGCTCCGTACCTAGGTACCGGCAAGACACAGCTGTTACATACCTTCCTCTTGAGGGATAGTGGCACTCTACCTGTCATAATTTGAGTGTGCTTGCCAAATGTGCTCCACCCCATTCTTATTCTTCTAGTTACCTCAATCTCGTGATTCGGCTCTGTGGTTATCACCTGCCCTAAGTAGACATAGTCTTTTACAACTTGAAGTGCACCATTACCTATATCGAAACGCTGCTCTCGTCCGAGGTTGTTGTACATTACTTTTGTTTTCTGCAGATTAATTTTAGGACCCAGCTTTCTGCTCTCCTTGTCTAACTCCGTAATCTTGAGTTGCCATTCGTCCCCTGAGTTACTCAGCAATGCAATGTCATTGGCGAAGCACAGGCTACTAAGGTACTCTCTATTAACTCTCATCCCTAACTGTTCCTATTCTAGGCTTCTGAAAACCTCCTGTAAGCACGCGGTAAACAACATTGGGGAGATTGTGTCCCCCTGCCGTACACCCTTCTTGATTGGTATTCTGTTGCTTTCTTTATGAAGCACTATGACAGCAGTTGATCCCCTGTATATTTCTTGCAGGTTATATACTTCATCGACGCCCTGATTCCGCAGTTTCTGCATGACGGCTGATATTTCTACGGAATCAAACGACTTCTTGTAATCTATGAATCTATTGATAGTATGAATGTGGTCGATTGTTGAGTAGCCTGTTCGAAATCCTGCTTGTTCCTTTGGTTGATTGAATTCTAATGTTTTCTTTACTCTGTTAGCAATTACCTTTGTAAATAGCTTGTATACTACAGAGAGCAAGCTGATCGGCCTGTAATTCTTCAAGTCCTTGTCATCTCTTTTCTTACGTATTAAGATGATGTTAGCGTTCTTCCAAGACTCTGGTACTCTTCCCGTCAGGAGACACCTCGTAAGCAGGGTGGCTAGTTTTTCTAACACAATCTGTCCTCCATCTTTCAGCAGATCTGATGTTACCTGATCCTCACCAGCAGCTTTGCCCCTTCGCATGCTCTCCAAAGCTTTTCTGACCTCTTCAATTATTACTGGTGGGGTGTCATCTGGGTCACTGCTAGTTCTTATAGCATTAAGGTCGTGGTTGTCCCGGCTACTGTACAGATCTCTGTAAAACTCCTCCGCTATTTTAACAAACCTATCCATATTGGTAGTTATTTTGCCTTCTTTGTCCCTCAATGCATCCATCTGATTTTTGCCTATCCCAAGTTTCCTCTTCACTGATATGGCACTTTCTCCGTTTTTCAGAGCGTGTTCAATTCTCTCCATGTTATACCTTCTTGCATCGCGTACCTTACGCCTATTAATCAACTTCGAAAGCTCTGCCAGTTCAATTTTGTCTGTTTTGCTTGAAACTTTCATGATTTGATGCTTCTTGATGAGATTATTCGTTTCCTGGGAACGCTTGACAGTGTCCAGTCTAACTACCCTGCCTCCAACTTCCACTGCACTCCCAAGTGATACTCGTCAGATTATCATTCACTGTATCTACGCTGAGGTTGGTTTTCTCACTAAGAGCCGAGTACCTGTTTTGAAGCGAGACTCTGAATTCCTGTACTTTCCCTCTCAGTGCTAGCTCATTGATTGGCTTCTTGCGTATCAATTTATGTTGTTCTTTCTTCAAGTCTGGGTGAATTCGAGACTATACCATTCTATGGTGACTGCATTGTACCTTGCCGACCACTTCCACATCCTGCACGATGCCTTGGTGTGCACTCATTATAAAGTCTATTTCGTTCTTATTTTCTCCGTTAGGGCTCCTCCATGTCCACTGGCGGTTTGCTCATTTCCGTTCGAAGGTATTCAAAACCCGTAAATTATTGCGCTCTGCGAATTCTACTAGTAGCTCTCCTCTGGCGTTTCTAGTACAGATGCCATGATCTCCTACTGCCTGGTCTCCAGCCTGCTTCTTCCCTACCTTCGCTTTAAAGTCTCCCATCAGTATAGTATACTGTGTTCTTTTACCTTACTCATTGCCGATTCCACGTCTTCATAGAAGCATTCAACTGAATAGTCATCGTGGCTGGACGTAGGCGCGTAAGCCTGTGCCACCTTCATGTTGTATCGTTTATTCAGTTTAATTACGATACCTACCATTCTTTGATTAATGCTATAGTATTCCTCTATGTTGCCAGCTATGTTACTGTGAATTAGGAGCCCCACTGCCAGTTCTTTTCTGTCAGCCAAGCCCCAATAGATAAGGACGTGCCCATTCTATGGCACCGTATAGGCCTCACCTGCCCTGCTAACCTCACTGAGCCCTATTACATCCCATTTAACACCCTCTAGGTCCTCGAATAGTACAGCTAAACTTCCCTCACTAGATAAGGTTCTAGCGTTAAACGTTGCCAAGTTCAGGTTCCAATGATGGCCTGTTCGGATCCAGAGATTCCTAGCACCCTCTGGTACGTTGCAGTACTGACCACCGCCGCGGTCGGTTGCTTCGCAGCTGCTGGGGACTGAGGGCCGGGAGTTAATTGACGTATGCATGAGGGAGGTAGTGGCCAGATACTGCACCAAGGTGACCAATCTTTCTCTGGTGAGGAAGTGCGCTCCCGGTGGTGGTTACTGGTGAAGCCGCAACCCAGGCCTCTTAATGCAGTTCCATCAACTCGCAGATTTTTTTATACGGTTGGGAGCTGCGTGGCACTAGGATTTGAGCCACGGCCTTTTGCATGCGAGGCAGATGCTCTAATCACTACGCCATCGCCGCTTACGGACGTCACGTAACACCGATTTTGGTATATGTGGATCTAGCAAAACAGCCTCGAGCGCATCATGAAGGGCCCATTATACTCCAACGTAACGTTGACGCACGCGCACACTGGGCACATTCACGCTACGTTAGCAAAACGCGAGCACTCTAATAGTCTGACGCCAGGCGCGACCAGTGTTTGTCGGCGCGGCCCGACGGCAACTGGCGCGAAATTCGACATGCTGCATTTCGCGCCGATGCGTTACCCAGAAAACACTGCATCTCCCTCTTTTCGCGATGGAGGGACGCCGGACGCGCTTAAACGCGCATGCGTCAAAGTAAGGCAGCGTGGTGTGCCCCTGCGAGTATATGGCAGGACCGGCGCCTGGCGTGGCAACGCCGGCGTGACGCGACGAAATGAACGCCGACGAGCGCTCGCACCGCTTTACGTCGAATTGTATTGACGCCATGACTGTGGCATGCTGTCATGTTCCCACATGAAGGGCATCTCATGATTATTGTGTTTACACCAGTCACATGCCTTCGTCATCAATTGGCGTCACGTAACACCAAATTCGTCATATGTGAAGCTAGTGAAATGGCCGCGAGTGCATCATCAGTGTGGCATGTAGTCATGTTGTTACATGACACGCATGTCGTGATTATCATGTTTGGTTGTGTCATTTACCCATGTAATTCGTTCGCTTCGCGTAATACCGGAGTTTGGTACACGTGAAGCTAGCGAAACAGCCGCGAGCGCATCATGAGCGTAGCATGTAGTCATGTTGTTACATGACACGCATCTCATGTTTATCATGTTTTCACCAGTATTATGCCTACGGCATCCACTCACGTCCCGTAATACAAAAGTTGGTATAAGTGAAGCTAGCGAAACGACCGCCAACGCATCATGAGAGTGGCATGTAGTCATGTTGTCACATGACACGCATCTCATGCTTATCATGTTTGCACCAGTCACATACCTTCGTTGTCTATTTACGTACTGTAATACCGAATTTGGTATATGTGACACTAGCGAAACGGCTGCGAGCGCATCATAAGCGTAGCATGTTGTCATGTTGTTACATGGCGCGCATGTCATGATTTTCATGTTAGGGTCTGTCACTTGTGTTTGCCACGCAATAATGCCATACCATATCACTTTTGCAACATGCCAAGTGAACGAAACCACTGCAACAGTTGCAGGACCATGAAATGGAAATCATGACATTCATGACATGTTCGCTAAGAAATGCTTCTTAATTAAAAAGTCATGATGAGGTGGGCCGGTACACACATACGCACAGCAGGAGGCCACCTTGTCACGCCTAGTGGAACCTGTACATCACGCATCACTATAAACGGCACAACGTACCCAGCTGTATTTCTCATGCTGCCTAACTGCTCCCGCGACGGGATCATGGGCATGAAAGTTTTTACTGAGAACAGTGCCATTATCGATTTGCAGGCCAAGCTGATCATGGCCTCCGCTGAACACACCGTAGAGTGCCAACCACTGGCACGCGTATGCACGTGCCTACGCGTTAAAAGCGTCTAGTCGCGCCTGTGGAGGAAAAGGGCGCGCAACCACTGGCACACGTCAACCGCGTTGACACCCACGCGTCCAAGGCCGATGCACAATGTTGCTCCACCTTTTGGCCTAGAACTGTCCAAGTTCCGCACAGAACGGCACGTTCCTAACTGGAGCGGGTTTATATGTTTTAGAGGATATGAGAACACGTTAAAATAAATTGATAGTACTTCACCCACCACAGTTTAGACTATTTTATAAGTAATTGACATTCCAGTGCCCAAACTAGCTACTGCGGTATGCACCAGAAATCAACATCGGTGCATGCGCCGCTCCCGCGAATGAACATTCGCGTCTAGCATACTGTACGTCTATCATAGGCGTGTGCAGGGTTCTCCTTAAGGAGGGGGGGACAAAAGTTTGTCGCAGTGCCCCCGCTCCATGTAGGGGCTACCTTAGCGCCCCAACCCTATTCTGTTAATATATGGAGTTGATATTGAGGCCCCCCCCCTCCTCTCTTCGGTGAATGAGATGGCGGCTGCCCTCCTGGTCAGGTTTACAAACCACCGGGTTTCTATACCTGCACTACCAAATTTATTAACAATATCTTGAATATGCTGGTACCTTAAGTATAATTACACATCATATTTTATAGCACTCAATTTAATAATTATGTCTCAAACTTCATGATCTGACAGATTTAAGTCAGTCATAAGACTACAATGGAGGCCAGAGTAGCAGGCTTTCGGTTGATGTGTATGTTCGAAATATCCTCTAATGCAACAAAGCACACCTGGTTCTTATTAATAAATACAACAGATATTAGTCATAATATAGGAACCAAATACTGAGTAGAATGCCTTCGGGCATTTTCCATGGTCGAAATGTGCTCTAATGCAACTAACTGTGCCTGAAACTTCATGATATGAAAGATATTGGTCATAATATTGCAACTGAACCTTTCATGAAAGACTTATGGACGTTGTCTTTAGTCAAAGTACTCTCTAAAACGACAAACGACATAAAACTGTTCATGAAGTCACAGATATTGGTCATAATATTAGAGCTGAAACCTTCATTCAAGACTTCTGGGCGTTGTCTTTAGTCAAAGTAGTCTCTAAAATGACAAACGACACCCAACTGTTCATGAAGTCACAGATAGCGGTCATAATATTAGAACTGAATCCTTAATGCTAGACTTCCGGACGTTGTCTTTAGTCAAAGTATTCTGTAAAACGACAAACGACACCCAGCTGTTCATGAAGTCACAGATATCGGTCATAATATTAGAAGTGAAACCTTAATGCAAGACTTCTGAACGTTGTCGTTAGTCAAAGTAGTCTCTAAAATGACAAACCACACCCAACTGTTCATGAAGTCACAGATATCGGTCATAATATTAGAACTGAAACCTTAATGCTAGACTTCTGGACGTTGTCTTTAGTCAAAGTATTCTGTAAAACGACAAACTACACCCAGCTGTTCATGAAGTCACAGATATCGGTCATAATATTATAACTTAAACCATAATGCAAGACTTCTGGACGTTGTCTTTAGTCAAAGTATTCTCTAAAATGACAAACGACACCCAACTGTTCATGAAGTCACAGATATCGGTCATAATAATACAACATAAACCTTAATGCAAGACTGCTGGACGTTGTCTTCAGTCAAAGTAGTCTCTAAAATCACAAACCACACCCAACTGTTCATGAAGTCACAGATATCGGTCATAACATTAGAACTGAAACGCTAATGCTAGACTTCTGGACGTTGTCTTTATTCAAATTATTCTGTAAAACGACAAACCACCCCGAATTGTTCATGAAGTCACATATATCGGTCATTATATTATAACGGAAACCTTAATGCAAGACTTCTGGACGTTGTCTTTAGTCAAAGTATTCTCTAAAATGACAAACGACACCCAACTGTTCATGAAGTCACAGATATCATTCATAATATTAGAACCGAAACCTTAATGCAAGACTTCTGGACGTTGTCTTTAGTCAAAGTAGTCTCTAAAATGACAAACGACACCCAACTCTTCATGAAGTCACAGATATTGGTCATAATATTAGAACTGAAACCTTAATGCTAGACTTCTGAACGTTGTCTTTAGTCAAAGTAGTCTCGAAAATGACAAACGACACCCAACTGTTCCTGAAGGCACAGATATTGGTCATTATATTAGAACTGAAACCTTAATGCTAGACTTCTGAACGTTGTTTTTAGTCAAAGTATTCTCTAAAACGACAGACGACACCCAACTGTTCATGAAGTCGCAGATATCGGTCATAATATTAGAACTGAAACCTTAATGCAAGACTTCTAGACGTTGTCTTTAGTCTAAGTATTCTCTAAAACGACAGACGACCCCCAATTGTTCATGAAGTCACAGATACCGGTCTTAATATTAGAACTGAAACCTTAATGCTACACTTCAGGACGTTGTCTTTAGCCAAAGTATTCTCTAAAACGACAGACGACACCCAGCTGTTCATGAAGTCACAGATATCGGTCATAATATTAGAACTGAATCCTTAATGGAAGACTTCTGGACGTTGTCTTCAGTCAAAGTATTCTATAAAACGACAAATAACAGCCAACTGTTTAAAAAGTCAAAGATATCGGTCATAATATTGGAACTGAACCCTGTATGAAAGACTTCTGGACGTTTTCTTTAGTCAAAGTAAGCTCTAAAATGACAAACGACACCCAACTGTTCATGAAGTCACAGATATCGGTCATAATATTAGAACTGAAACCTTAATGCTAGACTTCTGAACGTTGTCTTTAGTCAAAGTATTCTTTAAAACGACAGACGACACCCAACTGTTCATGAAGTCACAGATATCGGTCATAATATTAGAACTGAACCCTGTAGGGAAGATTTCTGGACATTGTCTTTAGTCAAATTATTCTCTAAAATGACAAACCACACCCAACTGTTCATAAAGTCACAGATATCGGTCATATTGTGGAAACTGAACCCTGTATCGAAGGCTTTTGAACGTTGTCTGCAGCCAAAATGTTCTCTAGTGCAACAACCCACACCCTACTCTTCATGATGTGACGGATTTAGGTCATGAGGCTGTAATTGTGCCCTGTGCGGAGGGCTTTTGAATGATAAGCATATTGGAAATATACTCTATTGCAAGAAACCGCATCTGGCTTCATTGATACAATAGATATTGGTCATAAGAATGGAACCAATCTATATAGAATGCCTCTGGGCATTTTTTGTAGTCAAAATATGCTCTAATGCAACTAACTGTACTTGCAACTTTCATTATAAGAGAGATATTGGTCATAGGACTGCAACTGAACCCTGTATGAAAGACTTCTGGACGTTGTCTGTCGGTAAAATATTGTCTAAAACGACAAACCGCGCCTAACTCTTCATGAAGTCACAGATATCGGTCATAATACTGGAACTGAATCCTTCATGGAAGGCAGCCAAAATGTTCTCCAATGCAATAAAACACACCCAATACATCATGGTGCAACATATATTAGTGATCAGATTGGAACCGAGCACTGCGTGGAACACTTTTGGATGGTATATTTATTTATTTTAAAATACGGCAGCTGCAAAAGTGGCGTACGTATATACAAAATGAAAGGATTTAAACAGTAATATCACAATAAGTGTGCCAAGGTAAACAAATATCGCTACCCTTGAGTGAACTCCGGTAAGAAATCAGAGAAATAGAACATTATTATAGTACAAAGGCCTCCAAAAAGTCAGACACACTGGTATTAGGAATCAAACCAAGTAGATCAATCCAGTGTTTGATAACTTTATTTGAACGTGTTAGAGAGTACTACAAATGACTTCTAAGCTGGATGGTGATTGCGGATCAGTGCTGTGTTGAAGGCTTCAGCACTTTGCTGGTAGTTTAAATATCCTTTAACTTCTACAAGATGCATCTGACACTTCTTGATGAGGCAGACATTTGTTTTGAGATTACATCCAAGCACTGTGGCTTTCACATGTCATAAATTGTCAAAATACCCTATAATGCAATAAAGCATGCCCAAAATTTTTGATGGGACAGATACCGATCATGGGATTGCACCAGAGCACTGTGCAGAAGTTTTGGCAAGCTTTCCAACAGAGCTAAACTGGATATGCTTAAGTGCATGCGTATATTTATTCCAAGTTAATGCATATATTAAATAACTGAAAAGAACTGAAGCACTCCTTGGAAACACATAAATATTCAATGTTCGAAACCATCGAATAATATCTTCAGCTCATTACAGTTTGGAGGAACAGATAAATACAAGCACAGTTTTGAAAGGTCTCATAAGTCACATGAGGTACTTTTTGCATTTCTTCTATACAAAGTGCAGTACAGCACTAGTGCACTTTAATTCCTTTTGTGCATACATGTGATGACATTCTTTTCCTACTATCGTGTCGTCGTGCAGCTGATGTGACATCATAAGCTTCTCACAAGGTTTTCAGTTATCTGTCCAGCTGTAAACAAAACGCGTGTTATTTTATGGTAAACTGTAAAACGATGGAGAAGCGCCATTGTATGCCTATAGCTATGAGTATCGGAATGAACTAATAATTGAGAATGTGTGTGTTAGAATGCCTCTAAACAACGCATGTGCTACTGAGCGTGGCAGAGAAGCAGAACAATCGAGAAGTGAAATAGCAGGCAATGCCAGCTGCACTTAATTATGCATTTTTTTTCGATCCCCACAGCAACGCACGTTCGAGTTTCTATCTTGTACATGAATGGAAATGAGACCGCTGACAGCTCATTGTGTCAGCGTCGCTGGTACCCGACACGAAGTCGCATCACACTGCTACCAATCAGCGCACGCTTGTTATTAGCTTGGCAACACACGAAAACAATTAGCACCAAAGTCAACGAATGTTTCAGCGTCATACAATTCGCGAATACACCTATATAAGTACGTACGATTTCAAATCACCAAAATGTGCTGGCTAGTCCGAGGTTCGCTTTCAGCGATGGTGAATGCCGATGTTGAAACAAACACAGTGCAGGTAAAAACTCCTCCATTTGCACCACACGATATTTCGGGCGTCGTATATGGTGTCTATGTTCCGACGGAAACTACCGTAGATTATTTTCAGCCGATGTTCCTCGCATGTACTGGTTCATACGAACTAGAGGGTAGATGCCTACGCTGGATGCACATGACACCGCTCTGAATTGCCTCCGCGGTAGGCGAGGGCTCATGCTCAAAGCTTCGAACCTCCGAAGTCTGTTTACACTCGTTTTCAGCACAAAAAAATCAGAGATTAAAGCACAAGAACACCGACATGCTCCAGTAGTCTGTGCGATGTTTTCGCTCGGCCGACGATCACACTCGGGACCGTCGCAAGCATAGCCGGCCGGCATTCGCTGCATTTGTCGGCGTCGCTCGAACTCGGCACGAGACTGCGTCACGCTGGTAGCACTCGCGGTCGTTCGTCGTGTCATTGTCGTTCTAGATTACGAAGCGGTCATTCAGGCACGTTTGAAGTAGTTTCCGCGCTTACTTTCAGCACTCGGCCGTGCCTTCGGTGCGGCGGCCATTAGGCATAACGTTCCAAGCATCGCGGCCCCTGGTTGGTTGGCGCCGCTGGACGCGTGGTGACGTAGCGTACGCGTGCCAAAAATATCAAGCCCGGCTTGATCCCTCGCGCCTTTTCGCGTATGCCCCTCCGATGCCGACGCCGAGAGGCGCATTTGACGCTTTTTACGCGTAGACGCGAGCATACGCGTGCCAGTGGTTGGCACTTAACGCCGAGCCCAAGCGCCAAGCAATGTAATCCTCTAAGGGTCACCGATGACCACGTCACCTTGCCTCACTGAGCAAGCCTCACAATCACCGTATGTTCGGAGGACGCCGCTCCAGAGAGTGACTTATCGTGGTGAGCGACCACAGCTTGCTTCTAGGCCATGGCGTCTCCGTCGAAAGAGGCATTGCGCGCTTAAAACAAGAATCCCTCTCACGTTCTCATCAGGAATTTCACTGAGGATTTTCATCATATAAACAAGGGCGCTTCTGATGCATTCCTCGAGGAAATTCTAGAAGGAACGGCTCGATTGCCTTCGATGATTTTCAACCCGAATCGCATGACGCCTTCAAACCTGCTAACTTCTTCGTTGTGAACCCAGCTCTACCACAAGAAAAAAAGAAAGCGCTAAAGGCTTTGGTCCACGACTACAGCGAGTGCTTCTTGTCAACATCGTAGCCACGTCGCAAAACACCGGATAACCACTGAAGATGGCGCCAGTCCAACACGACAGTCGCCTTACCACGTGTCTGCCCACGAGAGCGAAGTGATCCGGGCACCAGTTGAAGGCATGCTCACCGAAGACATATCACCCAACCGGCGAAAAGTCCCTGGGCTGCCCCAGTCATGCTACAGTAAAAAGAAAAGATGGTGCACAGAGGTTCTGCGTCGACTATTGACGATTGAATAGAATCACACTAAAAGACGTATACCCACTCCTACTGAATCGACGATGCCATGGACCACCTTTGCCATGCCAAGTACTTATCTTCGATAGACCTGTCTACAAGGTACCGGCAAATTGATGTAGATGAAAGGGACCGTGAGAATGCGGCGTTTGTAACGCCGGACGGTCTTTGAGTTCAAAGTAATGCCGTTTGAATTGTGCACGACGCCATCATCGTTTCAAAACGTCAGCGATATTGTACTGGCTGACTTAAAATGAAACACCTGCTTAGTTTACCTTGATTATGTCGGTATATTTCCCCGGAATTTCGACAAACACCTTGAGAGGCTACAGTATGTGCTCGGAGCATTCCGTATGTTAGGGTTAACGCTGAAAGCAGTAGAGAGAGAGAGAGAGATAAATAGAGAGGAAAGGCAGGGAGGTTAACCAAGCTTGGCTCGGTTGGCTACCCTACACTTGGGGTGGGGGAAAAGGGGAATAATAGAACGAAAAGAGACAGAAAAGAAGAGGAGTAAAAAAGAGAAGCATAAATAGTCAGCTCGAAACTACACAGCACGGCCTCGCACAGTTCTTTCACAAGCGGTCGTGAAGTTTGGTGTTCCTTAAAAAGTACAAGAGGGCTTTCGTGGCTTTGCGCGTATGGGAAGCCGTCGGCCAAGGTCCCAGGATCTTCTCTTCTGTAAGCGGCCGTGAATCCAGCTGACAGAGCTTGGCTTCCATAATACGTCGTTCAGTCTGGTATGCTGGGCAATGACATAGAATGTGCTCAAGCGTTTCCTCGCAGGCGCAGATGTTGCATGCCGAAGTAGTAAAGTTCCACTTCGCTTACGAGCTACTGAAGTTTCTGGATCACGTTGTCACCGCCGAGTGAGTCATGCCTAACCCCGTGAAAACCACAGCGACTGCAAACTTTTCGAGACCGAAGGACAAGAAAGGGGTGCGAATATTCTTCTGAGTGCGCGTGTAACCTACCAGCGCTTTGTCAAAAGCTTCGCAAAGATCGCCGAACCACTCACGTGCTTGACGAAAGCCAGCGTTCCGTTCACCTGGGGTGGAATGCAACGAAATGCGTTTTGTGGCCTTCAAAATTGTGTGCAGCGCCCGGCTGTACTCGCACAATCCAACGAGCATGCCAAGACAGAAATGCACACAGACGCGAGTCACGTAGGCTTTGGTGCAGTCCTTGTCCAAAAGTAGAGCGGCTGTGAAACATATATCGCTTACGCCAGCCGCGGCCTATCGAAACAAAAAAAAAAACTATTCGGCCACCGAAAAAGAATGCCTTGCTATAGGCTGTTTGAAAGTATCGCCTTTACGTCTACGGCAGGCCTTTTAAGGTGGTAACGGACCACTTTGCGCTGTGTTGGCTAGCAAACTTTAAATATCCGTCTGGACGGCTGAGATGCTGGAACCTATGCCTGCAGGTTCCACCACAATCGACGACGACGTCACGATACGACGTCACGATTGTCAATGAATATGGCGGAAAACACTCGGGCGCTGACTGTTTATGGTGCTCCTGTGGACCCGTTACCAAAACACTCCGATGAAGACGCCGCGGTTTTTTGTAGCGTTACGGCAACCAACCTAGCCGCTCAGCAGCGTGCCGACGCTGACTTGGGCGTCATGATCGACCACCTGGAAGTACACGATGTCACCGTGATAAGGGCATTTAAGCGCCACTCTGCTGCATACCGCCTAAAAAATCGCTCCTCGTGAAGAAGAATTTCGATCCTTCAACGCGCACGAAATACCTGTTCGTGATGCCCGCTTGCTTCAAAGACGAAGTATTACAAGCGTGCCACGACGAATCAGCATATGGGCACCTCGGCACAGCCCGCACACTCGGAAAGGACAAGTACTTGTCCCGTCTCGCATACGACGTCCCCCATTTCGTGAGGAGCTGCCACGACTGCTATAGCGCCGGAAAACGCCATGGACTCGACCCGCCGGCCTCCTACAGCCGATTGCTGTGCCATCCAAGCCCTTCCAACAGCTTAGCATGGACCTTCTTTTTCCATTACCCACGGCATGAGCCGGAAGCAAGTAGACTGTCGTAGCCACAGATTACATGACGAGCTACGCAGACACCACCGTGCTCCCAAGGGGGACTGCAGATGAAGTTGCCAAATTTTTCGTCCACCAAGTAGTCCTGCGACTTGGCGCTCCTGAAATCCTAATCACAGAGCGCGGAACTGCCTTCACTCCAGAGCTTATGCAAAAAGTATAGTGCTAGATCAACACAGATGAACACGATCATGATCTGATAATGCAGAGCGCAAGAAATAACGAACTTAGACAGGATGTCTCAGCTAAAAAGTACCGAACAATAAAAAATTTTAAATGAGTGCTACGCGTGTCTAGCTTTCGCAGTATTGCTTTTAGCTGCATGAAGCACGTCAAAATATTTTTTTCTACCAAGTACGGTAATTAACAAAGATTTCTTAATAAGCTTTTTAGATACTGACTCTAGAAAAAATTTTAATACAAGACTCGTTGCTCTTATGCAGAAATAACGAAATCTTCAAGTTGCGGTAAGATAACAACGCTGGTAAATTTTTTTACAGGGTTTGTTTAATGTGCGCGAAATTCAACAAATACCACGTGATTGCCGCCTAACACCCGGTGCTTTGAGTGCCCTTAAATGTAAGTTGAAGGAATTAGTGAAGGCTTCTCACGCAGAAAGGTCGCTTGAACAGGCTATCGATGACTACGATGGACATTACGCGATGGTTGGCTGGTTTCATTAGAAAAAAAGGGAAAGGGTTGAAAAAAAGAAACGATGACAATAAACTTCGACGAAAAAGCGGCTGCCACGTGCATATGCGATACGAGACAGAAGGCAGTATACGGCGCAGCGTAGACGTTTTTTTTTTGTTTTTTGCCTCTTCAAGCCAACGAAAACGATTTCCTCTCGGGCCCTCTTCCCCACCATTCTGTTTATCGATCGCGAGACCACCAAGACGTAGGCAGATAGATAGATAGATAGATAGATAGATAGATAGATAGATAGATAGATAGATAGATAGATAGATAGATAGATAGATAGATAGATAGATAGATAGATAGATAGATAGATAGATAGATAGATAGATAGATAGATAGATAGAAACCAAAAGCGTTTGCAGTACAAAAAAAATGCTTCGCAGTTAAAATGAATTACGAAGTTGCTTTGCCAGGCTCAATGCTTTGCGTTAAAGGAGTGAGCATGATCTCAGGCACAGCCAGTCAACGAGCGCATACATCTCATATGCACGATTGCTGTTTATATGCAACATATTTCTTCCACCCCGAGAATGCATTCTGGGCTCTGGAATGTGTCATAGGTACATGAAGGTCCGTCTGAGTTGGCACAAAGATTTCTGGTAGCCACCGTTATCGCTTTTGACACAATTTCAAAACAACTTTACTTTAAAATTCTTGTCTGAGATGCGCGCTATAGCACTGTCACGTCGCAAGACCTCGGTTGTTCTAAATTGCCTAATTTTTATGTGAAGTGAGGAATGACAAAAAAAAAACACTTCGGTTTGTCTCCGGAATGAAATAGTAAATAACGTTTCGGTTACGTTCTGATCATATATATCGCTTTCGGTTTTCGTTCCACTCCGATACACTGGTCGTGAATGCTGGCGATGCCGGTGCTCACTCAACCAACGCCCGCTCAACAGAGGACGCGGACCTTGTTCGGTGAACTGGACGTGGCGCACAGGTGGCCCAGAGGCTGCGCATCCTGCGGGTATACGACGGACGACCTGGCTATATGGTTGGTGCTGCTATGTAAGGCAAGCTGTTTTAGACGACCTCGACGATCGGCTCCTTCTGGCTCGACGCAGTGAAGATGGTGAGTGCATCCCAGCGATTGAACTTGGGCTGGACAACCTTCGCTCCCGTGATGATGGCCAACGAAGCCGAAGAATGAAGCCAGATGCAGGTGTCAAAGACACCAGACTTCCTAGTCTTGCAAAGAAGCACTGCACACAACTAAAAGCATAACAGAACAACAGCACGTGGGGAGGCAAGAGAAACGGCGTTGTGAAGCACCACAACAAAGGCCTAGACCAACGTCTATCGTAGATATGACCACGATACCCGCAGGCACGAGCGCATGTGGCAGCAGGACTTCGTCGTGGGTAGGGTATACAAAACTGTGTTGCTTCACGGCGGCTGCGAGCAGTGGCAGCAGAGGTGTTGCATGAGTGGGGAACAAGTGCCCTTTTGCACCCGCTGCCGCCTTACCTGGCCTGAGTATGGCGCCGAGCCCACCTTCTCCTTGCACAGCACACGGGCATTTATCATTTCGCATCAATCGAAATGCGATGGGCGGGCCTGGATCATACCCGCTCTGAACACAGTAACCATTGTTCTACCCAGTGGGCAGATGGCAACACTAAAGTTCATACACAGTGTTATAACTACTCATGCTGGACGTGCACCATGAGCACGTCCAGCATGATGGCAACACGAATACTCGATAGGCTGGAGCAGAACGCGAGTTGAATTAAGCACGTACAGTGACATACACTTGATATGAGACACTCTTGATTTTCTCCACGGATATCACTCGTATGAAAGTTATAATACGATACCTGACAAGGGGACAGGGTTCTCTTTGCTTACGCGCCACTGTGTCCCAAAGCTTACGTCATATTCTGTTTAAAATACCTTACCAGGAGCAACTTATCCATTTCTTTATTACATTTGTATTAAAGACAAGTGATGTCTGCCACTTTCACGATTTCATAAAACCTTGTGACTATCAACTGAGAGCCTAGAAACGGTTCCTATGCACTGAGGGCCTCTTTTCACCTTCTTTATTGTCGCCTGCATTATTGTCAATGGCCTAGCGTTACTATAAAACGAGGATCCTTTTAAACGGGGCAATATTCACCAACTTCATTATTGCAGAAATATACACAAGCAAGTTAGTCAAAAACTGAGCGCGTTAATCGAGACAAGAATGCAGGGTGTCATTGAGAAAACTTCATTTTTCTTTTTTTTTTTAAACGAAAGTAAGCTCGGCGTTGCTAGGGGTTCATGGTAAAAAAAATGGTATACGACACGTGCAGAGAACAGAAGAGAGAAGTCAGGACAGCACAAACCCCGCATTCGTGTTGTCTTGGTATCTCTCTTGTTTCTGATGTTTGCACGCCGACCGTTCTTCATGGGTTCCTTTATTTGCTGAATGCTGTGTTTGAAAACTTCCGTCATCGCCTCTCCGCAGAACACAGGTACTACATCGGGAGCCCAGAAGAGATGCTGTAAACAATACAGTCCCACAGCACGGGTGAAGTGCTCACTTGACGGATGAAAACAAGCGCCCTTCTTCTCCATCTCGAAGGAACAGGCTCGCGGGCCGCTTGAGGCGTCACTCATGCTGGAACCACTCCAGGTGGGCGTGCTCGGAACAAAAACAGAAACGAGGTTGAGAAATGCGGCTCGGAAACAGCCGCGCTCCAGCAAAAAAAGACACCGTTGTTGCGCGCGGTAACCTTCGCCACTCACACAGCACGCATGACGCGCACTGGAAACGCTTCACACACGGTGCAAGATTTATGCAACGAATGCTTGAACGAACGCTTCGAATGCAAAATGGTGTGAATAAAAACAAGCGGAAAGAGATTTCTGTTAAAAAATGGGGGACCCTTAAGCTTCGTCTTTAGGAGTTGAACGCGCTCGCGAAATTGAGCCCCTAGTGCGCCCTTCAACCGCTAAATGCATACTTATTGATATGTTGCGTCAATACACACACACGCACGACCACACTCACGCACACAGTAAATTGTACCAGCGCGCGCGCGTGTATGGTACACGCGGCTTTTTGATCTAAAGCAAGAGTCGCATGGCCTCTAAGATAGACGACACGCGCTTGCCATCTCAGAGGCTATACAAGAGTCTCACAATGCCTCACAGATAGCAGCACAATATCAATCGTTTGCTGTTTGCTTGATCAACACCTCTGGAAAGGCATGATATGTTTTCCGCAAGATGGACATACTTGTCCATATTTAGAGCTCTTTGAAACTTCCTGCGTGTTTTTAGCGGCGATGGCTGCACTATCACGGCATTTTTCGACGTATATTGGGGCTTCCCAAATGCGCCTACAAATCACCGAATGGGCTCGTTTTTGTCGTGACACTTGTCGAACGAAACGCGCCAAAGGGGCCCTGAAACACTTTTTCAAGTAACCATATAATGAATTCACTAGAAGAGCTTATTGCCTCACGAATTCAACGCCGCAAAGTTTTAAGAATCCGTCCAGTGCGAGTAGAGTTACAAAGATTTGTCACAGGCTGCAATTGCATTATCTCTTCCATCATCCCGACGAAAGTGCTGAAAGCTAAGCCGGGAGGTATGACAGGGGCAAAAAAACTACCGCGCCTTGTGACCTTGAACACTTTTTTTCTTCGAATGCGTGGCTTTTCAGTGTGATTGCGCGTGCACGCGTGGACAGATAGCGGCCTCCCGCGGAGATCTCAGTAACTTGATTTTTGGTCACAGACGCACACACGACTTTTCGCTCACAACCAACGGGGCCTACACCGATGGCGGGATTTCTGCGACACGAGTTCTTTAACGCTATAGTGTTAAAATAAAAAAAAGCTAACTGTTTTTGTCGCTCCCTATCTATGAATATAAAACTGTTAGCCGAGCCAAAATTTGCAAACAGCATAAATTTTGTCTTTATAACCACAGTGCATAATTATTCGTGGAGAGTTTCAAAAAATAGTCGCCTCAGTGTTTGAGTAGCTAAATAAATAAATGAACCCTTTATTTAATATGTTTAAGTTGATTACGTCCCTCCCAAAGAACATTGCATTGTCCATGCAGCGTCTCCTCTATTTTAAACGTGAAGCATTTCTCAGCGAACTTCGGCGACATTGAGAGTATCTATCTATCTATCTATCTATCTATCTAGACGCCTACAACCTTTAACTTTCTTGGACCGTTTCGATAATGGTATCAATACCAAACTTAGTATGGCACAACATGACTGTATTAAGAACACATTTGACTAGTCATAACATGAAAACCATGACATGCATGTCATGAATGTCATGATTTACATATCATGGTCTTGTTACTCTTGCGCTTGTTTCGTTCACATGGTATGCTTCAGAACTGGTATGGTATGACATGATTGCATGGCGAACAAACACAAGCGACAGACCCTAACACGAAAAACATGACATGCGTGTCATGTAACAACATGACTACATGTCATGCTCATGATGCGCTCGCGGCCGCTTCACTAGCGTCAAATTGACCAAATTTGGCATTACAGAACGTGAATGCATGAGGAAAGTATGATACCAGTGCAAAGATGATAAACATGAGATGCGTGTCATGTAACAACATGGCTACATGCTACGCTCATGATGCGCTCGCGGCCGTTTCGCTAGCTTCACATGTACCAAACTCATTATTTCGCGCCGCGAACGGACGAAATAGGTAAATGACACATCCAAACATGATAATCATGACATGCGTGCCATGTAACATCATGACTACATGCCACACTCATGATGCGCTCGCGGCTGTTTCACTAGCTTCACATATACCCAATTTGGCATTACGTGACGCCAATGAATGACGAAGGTATACGTGACTGGTGCAAACATAATAATCATGAGATGCGTGTCATGTGAAAACATGACTACATGCCAACACCATCAAGGCGCCAATACATTTTTACATGACGCGGTGCGCGTGCTCCCCGACGTTCATTTTATCGCGTCACGCTGGTGTTGCCAAGCCACGAGCCGGTCCTGCCATATACTCTTAAGGCACGCGCCACGCTGCATTGCTTTGACGCGTGCGCGTTTCAGCGCGTCCAGCGAGACGCAGTGTTGTGTGGGTAACGCATCGGCATAGAGTAATGTTACTCTAAGGCATCGGCATGAAATGCAGCATGTCGCATTTCGAGCCGGTTGCAGTCTGGCCGCGCCGACGGACGCTGGTCGCGCCTGGAGTTAGACTATAGGGTGCTCGCGTTTCGCTAACGTAGCGTCACTGTGCCCCGCGTGCACGTGCGTCAACGCTACATTGTAGTATATTGGGTCCTTCATAATGCGCTCGCGGCCGTTTTGCTAGCTCCACATATACCAAATTTGGTGTTACGTGACGTAAATGGATGGTGATATATATGACTGGTACAAACATGATAACCCTGACACGCGTGTTGTGTCAGAACATGAGAACATACCACGCTCATAGCGTGCTCCCGACCGTTTCGCTATCTCCACATATACTAAATTTGGTATCAGGTGACATGAATATATGACAAAGGTAAACGACACATCGAAATATGATAATCATGACACGGAAGTCATCTACGGCATCATTTAACTCCACCTCGTAACGTTGTGCTGATTTTAAATTGACATATCAACATTTCTCATTTATGCTTCACATATCATCAATTGCCACTGTGCGTGTGATTTACCTTGTTTTAGTGGCTTTTTGCATGTTTATTTATTCTTGTATTCTTTTCTTAAATGCTGGGTATTATCCAGAAATTGCAGCTTACTTTGAATAAGTGAAAGAATAAAAATTCAAGTGTTTTCTTGCATTTTATCTGCTAGAGTACTGTGAAAAAGAATACACAGTAACTCCTGCAGTGCTTGCATGAGAATGGGGACTTCCTTTATCTAACCAAAGCGTGAAATCACCAGCAAAAAATAAATAAACAGCAAAGCAAACACTCGAAAAGTATGGATCCACCTAACTGAAGTTCTGTCCGGACTAAGTAAGGACATTCGCAAAATACTCCGGAGGTACCACACAAAAGCTCCAGATAGCCGAAGTGAAAAACCCACGAAAAATGCTCCGGAGGTGCCACGTAATCACTCCGGCCTGCTGGAGGAAAGTGCCAGTAAAAAGTATTCCGGTGACGCCACGCAATTCCTCCCGCAAGCCATTTTGCTCCGAATGTCCGGAGCGAGAATTGCTCCGATTAAGGGGGGGGGGGGACACTACAGTTTAAGAAAAAAAGGACTAAAAGGGGTAGGCAGGTTAGTCCTTTTGGTGATCAACTGATTTGCTACAAATATTTTTCCTTTTGGGAACTAACAGCAAGAGGATAAACAGTTATTCCTTGAAGGATTACCTGCAAGAGGACTAAGGGTTGCTCCTGAGAGGTCTCACGGTTACTCCTGTAAGGACTAACAGCTGATTTTTGGAAATGGTCCCTAACAGAACAAACGTTACTCTCGCAAGGAGTAAGTGTTGATCCCGATAAATCATCCCTGGGGGAGTGAATATTACACCTTCGAGATAAACTGCTAATTAATTTGAACAGTTTTTCGAGGGGCTGCTTATTAATTCATCCACCTGGCCATCTTCTTAACACTGACAAGATAGCTCACGTTAGCTGCTCCTTACTCAGAACAACATTCGTGAATGTGTGTTGGAACGAAAAATTGCAGAGCCCAATCCAAAGCTAGAAACTTTTTACAAAAAGTGCGTCATGCGCACTAGCGGTGTTCGCCGTCGGCTGCTGTCCTCTCTCACCTGTGAGAAATAGAACACAAAATGATTATAAAAATACATTAGCTATGACTTAAGTGTCTAAGTCCCATTAATTACACAGTCGCAAGCTCATAAAACATGCTAAAGCAGGCCGCGCACAGTGCCTTTTCAACTTTCACAATATTTATTATGTAATATGCCAGGGTGACGAAAATGGAAAACTTACCTTGAAAATTTACAGACGCACGTGATTTCCAGAGCCAGTTAATGCATTAAATGAGGATCACACTTCAAGGTGACTGCGTCAATTCTTGAAGCTTTGCAGAAGAGAAGCCGCGAAGAAGCCCTGAACATAAGCTGGGGTGTCAATTTCTTTGCAGGAAAGTTGCGATGTTCAATACATTGAACAGCCATTCCACAGAAACACAAATCTACGTGCGTCCGTAATTGCAGCACGTGCGATGAAGTATGTTTTTCACAGCTCCGTTGAAAGCCTGTGAAACGGCACTCACCTTTCACGGTACCAGAGCACATAAGGTCACCACGAGTGACGAACACGAGCCGCCCTCTTGACTACGGTGACTGTGAGTGATTCCGAAGAAGTCCAGCGCGGGTGGATACACAATATACGCGCTCAAATACCCGTCGGACTTGCATGATTGTCACCGCTAGTAAATATTGGGAAGTTTATTGAACTACGCTTTAAATCATTATAATAGTCGCCGCAGTTTTCTTTCCCAAATGATTATTCTTTTCTCGCGTTATTTTTTTCATCGTAACTGTAAGTGAGCTGAGAAGCCTTGTCTGAACTACCATTTGCCACATTCTTCACCCTCAGTCCTCCGCCTTGCGCTACCACCACCCCGACAAAATAGAAGGGTGAGTTTCAAAAAAATGTGGCGCACCTCACCGAGAGCGAGCCCTTTGAAAGGCTGCTGACCCGCCCACACAACAAGGGCTGTAGAAAAAGTGTCTTTTCATCCCTTCATCCCCAACCGAGGGAGTATGTGAGCCGTTTGCACTCTCGTTCATCCTCCAAATTTGCACAGGACACGCTCTTCACCACACTTGGTCTTCTGTGGCTCTAACGACACGATTTGAGGATTAAAGTTGACGTTACTCCCCCTTTGAGCTGGATTTTTTCTTAGAGTGTAGAGGACAAGCGTTTTACTCCGACATCTGACTAAATCTTTTTGACAGTGTACTCCTGGTTTGGTCTCTGTGTTTTGTTTTCTGCATGTTGATGTGTGCAACCATCCTCCAATATCATAAATAGCAAGTTATTGCGACAAGAAAAATGGCCTTCACATAATGCAGTGCAAGAAAGAAAAAAAGTAGTAAAAATTGCAATTTTCTTTCATTGCAGATGTTCAAACCCGTCTTCAAAAGTGGTTTTATTTATCCTTTTCTTGTTTCTTTCATTTTTTTTTACTAAATAAATGTAGGCGTAGAACTTGCCCGGTCCATGGAGAGCAAAACCCAGTGTTGCGTTAAAAAGAAAATTTGATTGCTATGGTACGTGTATCACTGTGGCGTTTTTTTTATGAACGATTTCATGAACGATTTCGTGCTTATGCCAGTTAAATCATTATGAAGTAACAGCTATTCGCAGGTTACATCTACGCGTATAGTGGGTTTCATTTGTAGCAAATTCATAACAGCCACCTTTTTCTTTTTTTTCACTCGCAGATTTGTGAGCTGCATTTCCATGCACAGGATTTTATAACGACGCTGTTCGATCAAGATGAATGAACAGGGAGGATAATAGAAGTGGAACAGGAGAAATGCAAGCTGAAGCACAATGTTGTGCCTTCTTTCTTTTCGAGCTGTCCAAAATACTTGTCTTCGAAGCCAACAATTTGTGAATCACCTGCGATAAAGATCGCAAGAAAGGAGAGCACCGCTTTACAAGAAGCTACAAACTGGTCACTCGAGTATAAGAACTTCAGCAAAAAAGAAACAGCGAGTCTTCGTAAACGGACTTCAAGACGAAGCTGTCAGGGATCTGCAATAATAATTTTTGGACAGTAAATATCAATGACGAATGCTTGAGGTTTCTTGTCATCGAAAACAATCCTTTTCCTTAAGTTAAATGATCATTGACTGTTCTCCCAGATCTCTCACTTCCTGTTGTTTTGAACGGAGTGCAACTCCAATCGCTTCCTTGGGGTAGCGCTGTGCTAAGTGCTGTGCTCGGGATAACGCTGTGACATGGTTCTGGTAACGAATCTAGTTGTGCCGAAGCTGTCATTGGGAGAACACGGCAAATACTTTATCTCATGCAGCGAGGAACGCGGTATCGTCGCTTAACTTGCATTTTCCTTGGTGTAACCACAGACAGACATTGTTACATATGAGAATGGCCACACCGCGCAAACTGTCTTGCGCTTGGTAGTTCGCACAGCAACTATTGTGTTCTTGAACAACTTCTTTAGGCTGAAAAATGACAGCATCCAAGGCAATACGCAGAAGAAGGCCGCAACAAGGAAGTGAGAAACACTGAAGAAAAGGGGATGTTCTAACGGCATAGATTTTTTTGTGTCTATGATTTCTTTTTATGATAGTTAAACTACATGCAAAATGCTTCACTCGTGCCCGAGAAAGCTTCTCAAATACATGGCATAGTATTAAATATTGCTCCGCATGGAAAGCAAATCGTAAACATATTGCTACATGCATGTTGGCATTTTGTGGGACGATGCGAGTGTGTGCCTGACGAAGAGGACATTCGCTTGGTATCTGGTCTACCGGTCACGCTGCTGCTGCTAGTTTGAAATATATTTCATCCGCAGCCTCGTCGATACGGCATCTCTTCTCTTCCGTAGCATATTTGGTGGGGCTGGAACGTTCTGCGTCCTCACCACGAAGCTTCGCAGGGGCCCCACCGTCCAGCCTCCGGTCATGGCTTCCAATGATAACAACCAGTCACCGCCTTCAGCTGGAGCGCCAGCTACTACGTACCTTGCGATGCCCCACACCCCCCCCCCCCCCACCCACCGCCCCACCGTGATCCCGGCAAGTTCTCCGCCCAGCTTGTTCTTGACGTCGACTACTGGCTCCACATGTACGAGCGCGTTAGCCTGACTCACCGATGGGACCCTCCCACGATGCTCGCAAACGTAATCTTTTACTTGGATGGCACCCCGAATGTATGGTTCGACGTTCGTGACGCCGAGCTCACCAGCTGGTACTTCAACAAGGAATGACTACGCGACATCTTAGGGGACCCGTCCAGTCGACTAATGGCCACGTGACAAGAACTCACCACCCATGTACAGTCATCAAACCGACTCGTGCATACAGGGCGTGCTCGCGTTGTGCTGCAAAGTAGACAAACAAATGATTCAAAGCGACAAGGTGGGCCACATACTCAAGGGCATCGTGGACGACGCTTTCAACTTACTCGTGTACAACAAAGTCACGACCATCGATCTCATAATTAAGGAATGGTGTCGCTTCGGAAAGGCCAAAAACCACCAAGTTCTGCCTCAATTTTTGCGGCTCCCAAACACGGCTGTCATGTCAACCTGCACCGATCTCGGTGCCACACCACCGTTGCCTGAAAATGTTACACGCATCGTTCAGCGCGAGCTTGAGGCGGCCCGTCTGGCGCCGTTTGATCCACTTACACTCGACCAGGGCACCCTGCAAACACTTCCAGCGGTGTCAGTTATTCAGGCAGTCATGCGGCAAGAAATTGCTAACCTTGGTTTTCCTGTCGCCTGCTTCGTCTCCCGACCGGACTACAGACCGATGCCATTGAATGCGCAACGCCATGGCCAATATTTTCTGCCCAGATCCCGCAATCCTGACCAAATGTAGAACAGCAGACGACAAGCCAATCTGCTTCCGCTGGCATCGAGTTCGCCATGTCTCCCGCTACTGCCGCAACACTTGGACCCCCCCCCCCCCCCCGTTACCATTAGAGCCTATTTTTTTCTTCTCGGCCATACGCGGACCCCTGTCGGTATTCGCCCAGTCGTGTGTATCCTACTTCCGACGTTCCTAGCAGCCGCTCCACCACTCGTTCACCGTCACTTCTACGCCACCGTTCCCCATCGCCCCAACCACGCCACTATCCATCGCCGGTCAACTATGGATCCTCTCGATCATGCAGCTCCGGGAGATAGCGCTGCATCAAGTGCGACTGACCCAAATCCTTCGTTGACGCTCCCTACTAAAAAAAACTTGTTGGAAGTGCGTGTGGACGGTCTTTCTTGGAGGGCTTTAGTTGATACTGGAGCTCAAGTGTCTATAATGAGTGCTCGTCTCCGTCACCAGCTCAAAAAGGTACTCACGCCTGCCGCAACACAAGTCGTCCGTGTCTCCGATGGGATGGTGAAACTGTGGCCGTCATTGGAATGTGCACCGCTCGTGTTAGCCTTGCTGGCCACCATATTCCTTTTTTAATAACACGTGGCTACAGTGACTAGAATAGGGAAGTGTGATAAACGTGCCGGCTAGCGCGTAACGCCTTGGGAGGAAACCGCCAGATGGCGGTGGCACACATTTGCACGTCACCCAAGGCAGCGATGCGCTACGCAGAGACGGCAATCAACCACGCGCACGGGCAATGTGAAGCATTTAAATTTTTTATTGCTCGTGCATGGCCTCAAATGGCGACCGATAAAATATGTTAATTAGCTTTTGAAAAAAACAGGATGCCTACGTGGGTGCGCAATTGAACTGAAATAGCGTCAGGTCGACAGGATGCCGAAAGTGAGCGCGTGACGTCATTGAAACATTTTATCGATGTGAAGTGGTAGAAGAGTGGAACGATGAACTCAGTTGTGAGCCATTGCTTGCAACACTTTCCACGGCAAACCGTCATTTCCTCAAGCACTAATATGTATATAAAGCCCCCATCATTCAAAACATCATACTTGGAGACGAGAATCGCGAGCGGTATCTCGATGAAAACCTTTTATTTTCTGCACACAGGTCATACAACGCATTTCCGAGTAGTGACTCACTATCTGTTTACAGCAATGAATTCTTAATGAATTGTTGCGCGTCCTTTTTTATCCCCAAGAAAAAAAGTTTTATAGTTCACAGGCGCCCCACAGAACATTGGGCTGCAAGTCTAGGTGATGCGCCTGAGTTTCAGGTATTTCCACTTTTCAGGGGAAGATGCTCGCTTTTTGTGGAGTACCTATGTGTAAAAACGCAAAGGAGTGAGCACAAAAACTTGTTTACTTGATTGGTGAGGCTCGGACCATGTTGTGCGCGGCCCAGTGTAACATCTTTTTTTTTTTTTTCAGGCAGGAAACAAGTTCTTCCAAGCTGTCACTGTGAAGCTCGTTGCAGCTAAAGCACATTGAAAAAGTTATTTCAAAGGTGTCTACAAATGCGAAGAGCTTCTCCAAAAGTCCTACCCATAGGCGTCTGCACGAGGGAGGCAAAGGGGGCTGGCCACCTGGGAGGGGGCGCTAAATCTGTTCTATATAAAGCCCCTCTATCTACGAAAAGTAGCGAAAGGTCTTGATCCAGCCGCCTCGCCGCACGATTGGCCGGTTGGCGACACGTGACCTTTTCTCCTTCGCGCCCCGCCCTAAGGGTCCAGCAGTCGTTCGCTGTGCATGCGGATCGCGCGGTTGTTTGCTTTTTCGAGCGTGGAATTGGACGTTTCGGTAAGTAAAAAACATTTCTTGCACCTCTGATGCATTGTTTTTGCAACGTAGAAGTGCTTATTTACCTTTCCCTTGAGTGGACGCGGGAATTACGTGTTTTTATTCACGTTCCTTTATTATCTGGCATGTGCACACAGACCACCTCACTCAGCTTTTATGGCTATGGTTTCAAATCCTACAGGTGCAGATACAACACAAATTTATTTGTAAATGCAGTGGATAATTTTGTAAACATAACCTTATATCTGCGTGGCTTACAAATGTTATGTACATTGGGAGTGGAGGTGGTGCGGATAGTAGAAAGGGGAGAGCTTAGAATAAAAGTAATTTAAAAAAAAGAAATTAAATGCGGCGCCTCGTAGACACTAGTAAGCATTCTCTATTTCCCCGATCTTAGAAGGTAATCTGGTCAGGGGCGTAGCAGAAATAATTTTTCTAGGGGGGGGGGGGGGGAGGGACCTCCTCGATTTGAAGTGGGGGCCAGGCAGGCACATGTGACCGACTGTCATTTTGTGCTCTGTATGCTATCGAAAAAAATGGAGGGGGGAGAGGAAAATGGACCCGCTGTGCCACCCCCTGGCTACGTCAGTGAATCTGGTTACTTATAACTTGATAATTGTCAGATGCAGCGAAATTCTTTATCCGAAATAAAGCTCTTAGAGTATTGTGTATACAAGTAGCTCGGTTAGCGTGAAAACACCGCGGGAATACTGCCGAGCACTCAAAAACGCGATAAGAGCGCACGTAACTCGCTGCGCACCACTAGAAGCAATCAGTGCGCAATGATGTTTCTGAAAGTTTCGGTAAGCTCACAACCCCCGATATTTTTGAACTATAAAACAAGCACTTTCAGTTGACCCCAATATTGTCTCTACTTCAACGTAAGCTTAATTTCAGATCGTGCAAACGACCGTAAAAAAGCGCCCTATGACTACCGCTGGGCAACACCGTTCAGTAGAATGAGATGCTTCGAAAGTACGAACGTTTTATTGCAAAGCTTCACGCGCCCGGGATCGTCAGTCGTTGTCCCTACTGCTTGGAGTTTCCTGGGCAGCTTACGCCACAAAGGGCAATAATTAACCGGTTCAAACGCGCACTGAGAGCGGTTTCAGCCGTCCGCAAAATGCACGCGAGCGAGCGGAGCGTCGTCTGCTAGCGCTGCTCCTTGAACCCCTCCAGAGGGCGCGCGTGTAGTTGTCGCTACCTTTATATATTCATTTATTCCACCTTAAAGGCCCGGAGGCATTACATAAGGGGGGGCGGCGTACAAGGTATGTCGAACAACTCAACAAAACTCGAAGGGTTCCAAAACGTAAACATTCAAAGAACAATGAAAAAAAAAGTACAATAAAAAGGTACAAGGAAAAAAAAAAGGTACAATATGCAAAGTAAAACGCCAATATTACCAAATGCAATTAAAAAAGTAATGGTACAAAGGTAAGCTTCCAGAAAAAAGTGACGACAGTTTATACATTAGTTAAAAAAAGTATTTAAACATTGGCAGGGAAAACAGCACATTCAGTTAGATTGCGACATGTGACATTTTAGCTTACTGCGGAAAATTTGGCGGTTATTACACGTGACTATATTATCAGGTAGTTTATTCCACAGTGTTATCCCATTGGGAAAGAAGGAAGTAATCATTGCAGAAGTGTGTCCATTTATTGGTGCGATAGGGTGACTGTGGTTTATGCGGGATGAAGTTCTGTGTGATGGTTGAAGGAGGACGTGCCGTGATTGAGGGTGATAATAGAAAGCACGCATCAGACACAATCGAGAAATGATACGACGAGATTCGAGGGACGGCAGTTTCAATGATTCTTTTAGTGCAGTAACGCTGATATCGTTAGAGTATTGGGAGTAAATAAAACGGGCAGCGCGGTTCTGAATCCTTTCTAAGTCGTTAGTTAGATATGTTTGTGAGGGTTGCCAAATTGAGCAAGCATATTCTAGTTTCGGTCGGACGTACGTTTCATAAGCTAATTTTTTAATGTCTGGTGAGGCTAATTTTAGGTTGCGGCGCAGGTATCCGAGAGTGCGTGAAGCTTCTGAACAGATTATTTGAATATGGGTTGACCAGGATAGCGACGATGACAGATGCACTCCGAGGTATTTGTATGATAGGGTAGGGCTAATGGGAACAGACTTTATGCTATAGGTAAATTTTTCTGGGCTCTTTTTGCGGGTGAATGACATAATTTTACACTTAGTTAGGTTTAACGGCATTAGTGACCTATCACACCAAGTTACAATTAAATTTAAATCATGTTGAAGTTTAATGCTGTCGTCTGGTGTACAGATTGGAGAGTATAAAACGCAGTCATCGGCAAAAAGTCTTAATTTGGTTAGCACATTGGTGGGTAAGTCATTTATGTATATTAGAAAAAGGAGCGGGGAGAGACAAGCACCTTGGGGGACGCCGGACGTTACGTCGGAAAGAGGTGAGTCGTGGTCATTAGCGCTGGTGAACTGCTTACGGTTTTTTAGAAAATTTTCTATCCAGAAAATTATGTTGGGAGGGATTCCAAGGTTGCATAGTTTAGAGAGTAAGAGGTTATGAGGAACACGGTCGAATGCTCTAGAGAAATCTAAAAATATGGCGTCAGTTTGAAGATTTTCATCCATGAAGTGAAGAATATCATGTGTGAATTCGGCCAGTTGTGTTTCGCATGATAGTTGTTTCCGGAAACCGTGTTGGTGATCGAAGAAAAATTTGATGGATTCCAGATATGTCATTAGGTTTGAAGCTATAATATGTTCGAGCATTTTAGATGGGATGCTGGTTAAGGAAATAGGTCGGTAGTTAGCTGGGATTGCGCGGTTGCCTGATTTAAAGATGGGAATAACCTGAGCTATCTTCCAATCGTCTGGGACGTTTCCTGTTTGTAATGATTGTGTGAAGATTAGGCAAAGTATTTGGCTTGAGACAGAAACGGTATTTTTTAGTAATTTACTGTTAATACTGTCGCAGCCCGCCGAGGATGAAACTTTAAGATTGTTAATGAGTAGGAATATTCCTTCTGGGGTAATTTCAATTTCTGGCATCGCTACAGCTGCAGATTCGGGCAGTGTTACGGTATCAGTGGTGTTGGCAGAGGAAAACACAGACGTAAAGTGGTCATTTAAAGCAGAAGCGCACTGGTCAGCGTGTATTGGTTCTCCGTCAGCGTTAGTGAGGCTTATTCGATTAGATTGTGACTTGGGGGACAGCATGCGCCAAAATTTGCTGGGATTTGATTGAAGAATTGATAGTAGGTCATGGGAAAAGAATTTGATTTTTGCAGCTTTTAGTTCGGTTAAGTACTGATTAGCGCACGCGCGGTAGCGCTCCCACGCAGTTGAACTTTGGCTTAGGCGGGCCGTTCTGTACAAGCGTTTCTTTCGGTTACAGAGTAATTTTAGCTGTTTGTATAACCATTGGCAGTTTGAATCTGATTTAATGAGGGTAGAAGGAATGTATTTGTTTTTGAGGTTAAGCATTGTAGTCTTAAAAAGTTCCCAGTTACAGTTGACACTTCGTTTTAGGTGCGTATTCCTAAAGTTTTCTAAGAAGTTGGCGAGTTCGTGATTAATCGCATCAAAATTTGCTCTCTTGTAATCCGTGATTACCTTCCGTGTGGGTGATTTCTTTTTAAGCGGGGAGGCGATGCAAATATGGATTAGGTTGTGGTCACTAAGACCAGGGAGCGTATTAATGGTTTTTATGTCGTCAGGGCTCGAAGTTAGCAGGAGGTCTAGTATGTTATTGCCCCTGGTAGGGCACGTAATAGCCTGGTGAAGGTTAAAATCAAGGGCAGTGTTTAAAAATTGTTGCTCTTTAGATGATGTCCCATTCGACGCTGAAAGCAACGACCAACTGATTGAAGGATAATTGAAGTCCCCAAACAAAAATATAGGTGTATTAGAATATTTATTTGTAATGGTGTGGAGGGATTGATGAAGTAGGTCGCAGAAGTCGGGGTGGCTGTCTGGCGGCCTATAGCAGACGCCAAAAACAAATTTCGAGGCTCCGTTGGAGACAAGAACCCAGATTAATTCTATTTTATCGTCATGGAAAATAAGTGAGGATGCTAGAGTGTTTTTAATAGCTATGAGCACGCCACCTCCTTTCTTACTTTTGCGATCCCGGCGAAAAATTGTAAAATTTAAATTGGATGGAAACACTTCCGTATCTGTGACGTCATCATGCAACCATGTTTCAGTTAGTATCACCATGTCAGCACTGATATCATTTATGAAACTGCAAAGTTCGTCGCGTTTAGGAATTATGCTTCGTATGTTAGTAAATGCAATGTTTATGTTTAGAAATGCCATAGGACGGATACACGTGTTACACGAGGCGGAATGATTGCAAACCCGTCATGTTCTGCCAACAGAGGTGGCTTCCGATGATGCGCTGTTTTCAAATGTAATGACGGGTGATTTCCGAAGTTCTGTGACTTTATCAGTTTTCGCGTCATAGAAGAACGATTTATTTCCAACAATAAGTTTGTCAACCCTCAGCTTAAATGCACACTTTTGTGGCCGAATGAATTTGAGTAATTTAGAGCGTGCAAGGCGAGTGGCTGCTGCAAAGTCTTCTCTTACGGCGAAGGTCGTATCTTTGAGCTTAATTCCGCAGCTCATAATCTTTTCTTTTGTTTTAAAGTGAGCGAGCTTTATCATGATTGGCCTATTCTTGTCTGGGGCAAATTTTCCGATCCGATGAGCACGTTCTATGGCTCTTGGTTCGAGCGTAATATCTAGTTGGGCGGAACAAAAGTTTATGACGTTAAGCTCTGATTCTTCCCAAGTTTCTTTAACAGAGTCCTCAATACCTAAAAAGAGAAGGTTATTGCGGCGCAGTCGATTACTAGCGTCGGTGTTAGCAGCTTTTAGCGTTTCAATTTCATGTTTGATTTTGGCGGCGTCATCGGGTACGGCGCCCGATGAGGGTTCGATTTGGACTGTTTCTAGCGCTGAGATTCGGTTTGTTAGTGCTGAGAGAACTGTTTCATGGTTAGTTTGTACTGCCTTGAGCTGATTAATATCTTCACGAATGGTTAAAACGGTTTGCTCGATCTTCTTGATAGCGTCTGATAGAGGTTCTATCTGTGCTTTAGTTGGACCGGGGTTTAGTTCCACATCCCCTGATAGTAAGAGTATCAACTGTGACAACAATTGTAGGGTGAACACATTGTAACAAGTACATAGCCAGTTGCGCAATTTCAAGTCGTAGGGGCACGACACCGTGACAAGGAAGTAGTTATTGGTATAGTATTGTTTAGAATGGGTAAGGTAACCAACCTGGAAGGTGAGCAGCGGCGTGAACATTTTGCGCCAACCGGTGTCGTGCCCCGAGCTTTTGGTGATGCTGTGAAGATTATGTAGGCCGCATTGGCCCCACGTGGTTGGTGACGTCGACGATGAGAAGCGTTGCCAGGCGTAGCTGCAGGCGCGGGCTGGTATCAGCGGGCTGACGATTGGTGACGAGATCCGTGGTTGATCCAGATGGCTTGAGGGCGCTATGGGCACGGGTAGGTCACCGGGTGGTGACCAAGCGCAGTCGCCCAGGCCAACGGTGTCTGCAACCCAACAGGCCACGATCTGGAAGGTGAGCAGCGGCGTGAACATTTTGCGCCAACCGGTGTCGTGCCCCGAGCTTTTGGTGATGTTGTGAAGATTATGTAGGCCGCATTGGCCCCACGTGGTTGGTGACGTCGACGATGAGAAGCGTTGCCAGGCGTAGCTGCAGGCGCGGGCTGGTATCAGCGGGCTGACGATTGGTGACGAGATCCGTGGTTGATCCAGGTGGCTTGAGGGCGCTATGGGCACGGGTAGGTCACCGGGTGGTGACCAAGCGCAGTCGCCCAGGCCAACGGTGTCTGCAACCCAACAGGCCACGATCTGGAAGGTGAGCAGCGGCGTGAACATTTTGCGCCAACCGGTGTCGTGCCCAGGGACCTTAGTATACACAGGGACCTTAGTTCTATACATTGACTAGGCAGCGGGGCACTCTTTTAGTGATCTAAAAGGGGGGCGTAAAATCTGCCTCATACACTGATTTAATAGAAATGAGGCACCTTGCAATGAACATTCGCCGCCCCCCCACTCCCCTGAACAGCAAGCACGCCCATGGGTGTACCTCTTTCAATGCGGACAGTTTCGCCCATTCACAGTGTGCTCGAAGTGCATTTTTATTAATGCGAATGCATTTCTTACTCAGGATGTGTCAGGCATCCGTCAGCGGCGTCCACGGCGGCGATCGCGCGCCGGCAGGTATTAGAGTTCGAGAATTGGAGCTCCAAAGAGCTTGGAGAACCAAGAAGCTTGCGACGCACCATGTCACGTGCTGAGAACACAAGTCAATCTTGGGCTCTTGCGTTCGTGCTGACCCAAGGCCCAAAACCTTTTGGTTCCGCACTACCAAAGCTATTGGGTGTAAGAAAGCCACACAGTTGCGCAGAAAAGCATAGTCCCAGATACATGAAGTGCCTTAAAACTGACCGGGTCGACTAAAATAGGCGTTTGTTTGGTATGTGTTACGCCACACCATTATGTGATACGTTTCTTGTTTGCATTAATTCGTACTCATGAAATTATTTTTGTCTCTTACACCCGGTTTGCAAATGAACATGGCAGCATCCATGCAGAAGCAACCGCCCGCTTCAATCCGAACTTGCTCTTGCTAAACGCCCACTGCGCTGACAGGAACAAATGACTGGTAAAATCCACCATCGATTTGTCTCATCTTACTCTGAGGTTAACACATCAGGTACGTGCTGTCATTATTAGCGAGATAATCTGCTTGCTTAGGCGCACTTGCTGAAACTAACGCACCGAGGCACAGCTTGGGCTACGTCACCAGACTAACGCTGCATCCTCAGACATCGGATATGCAACATGGCACAGCGTTTCGAGCGCGTCAGATCCTCCTTCAATGGAAAAAAAAAAGAGAGGACAGAAGCATTGCAGAGGGAGACGCAAAGGAACGCGGAGGTGGAGGAGCAGTTATACGACAGCCAGAATAAGCGTCAGAGAAAAACGGGCACAAACTGAAGTCATGCGCCGGCATGAGCGCCTACCAAACTTCAGCATGCAGAGCAACAAATCTAGACTTCAAGTTTGTCGTGTGACTGTTTGTTTCAAAGTTTTACTGTATTTTCAAGTTATTAAACCAGTGTTATTTGCAAAGAGTGTACAGACAATTCGGCGAGCAGATGCCGTGAAGACGGTGAGCAGACGATCAGCGAGTTACGCTGGTTACGCCCAGCGAGTATAACGTAGCAACCCTTTCTTGTCTTCTGTGCGTTGTTGAACAATAAAAAATTCGCAGCATGCGCGTTAACTAAAAGCCGAATTCTCCTGTCTCTCATTCCCCCTAAGCAGCGATTGGCATGTACATTGAGCACTGTCTTATATTGTTCAACAACGCACAAAAGAAATCCCTCACCGGCACCAACTTGGAGGTCAAAATGTAAGACTTTTTACACACTTCGACTGCGACAACGAGGGCTAAAGAGGCGCCGCTTTATAAAGCTGCGCCCCTAACAAAGCTTTACAAAGCTGCGCCTTTTTTCGGCGCAGTTTGTGTTCACTGAATCTCCACTCGTCTATCTTTTCATTTTCAAAAGTTCAATTTGCACATTCATAACAGTGTATAATGATGTCGCGAGAGCCTTCTGGCACAGTCTCTGTTCACCGTTTAATTGCCCCTCTAATGGGCACTCTGCTAGTATAGATATAAGTTTCGAGATGTCCAGGTGACCTCGATTGATGTAACCAAACAAAGAGGTACTCGCCAATAAACATTCCCTTTGTGCGCCCCTAACCATATAAAAAATGAAGAGGTGCAGTTAAAATTAGTCATTATAGAATGTGGTTCTCCTCTTATGTGGCATTAAGACCCACAGGACGGCTCTAAGCTCTTCCATAGTAGAGTATCAAGTACTCTAAACCGTTACCCCCGTTTTCTAACGCCCCACCCCCCCCCCCTAACACTCTAATTATGAATGAAGAGGTGTCGTGAAATGTCTGAAAAGTCTTAGATGTGAAGATTTGTTTCTCCGTAGAACATACGGAAAGTCGGCAAAAAGCACGTTCCGGGTCCGATCCGCCGTCTTCGAGGATTTCGCGTGCTGAGAGGTGTTTGCAATTCGTTTCGCGTCGGTATTCAGAGTACACAAAACATGTGGAGGTCACTTCGGTGGTAAAGTGGTTTGTGCTTCTTGTTTTGTGAACTCTCATTGCTGTGAAACAGCCGGCCAGCGCCGTAATGCCCCGTGTTGAGGCTTCTTATTCGCAACGTTTAGCGTTTGCAAACGACTGCATCCGCTGCTTCCAATTTGTACGGACAGTATAGGCCAGCATCTTCAACAGATGGCTGGGTGATTTTTCACACTAATAACATAAGCTATCCAGCGAAGTTATAGTCCAAAGATAAAACTTGAAGACTGTAAACTGACCCGACGTTTC